>BPLR01012222.1:0-91713 GCA_021605095.1 Caerostris extrusa
GTAGCACACACACACACACACACAGGCAGCGTGAGATATGGGCAACGAGAGATACAAAAGACAACAACAAAGGGCAAAGGCACACACAATGCTGTTCTTTTCACATGCGCGCTAGGGAGAAAAAACATCGTACGATAAAAACGTTATGCAAAAAACTTTCATTTACTTAGAAATAAACCAGCATGTATTGCTATTTCGTAGCTTTATTAAAATTTTGTCAAGGTTTTTTTTTAAATGTCAAAACTGCGAAAATAATACTCAAGGAGCTCCCTGTTTTATCGTCTTGTTTTTAAAACTGCTTGCAATTTCCATTAACATTTTATAAACTTTGAAGTTTTTCGCCTGTAATTACAGATGCTTCTAACGTACAAAGTTGGACGGTACTTTTTTCCCTGTTTAAGTATTCGCTAACGCTACTTAAAATGCCACGCTGTTGTAACGTTATTACGTGCCAACGACGTTGCAAAAGCTTCGCTTTCATCAGCGGCTTATCGTATCGTCATAGCAATTAGCAGCGGAGTCTATTTTTTGGAAACTCCATCAATTGCACAGATACCATTAGTATCTGGAGGAGTTGTTGTTGCGTTGTTGTTGAAGAGGGAAAAATAATACCCTTAGAGATATAAAAACCTCGGATCTCTTCTTGCATTGTTTAAGTGACCTGGGATTGAAAAGTCGATAGGTGAAGGAATTAAGGAAGCATGTTTGAGTGGTTGTTTTTATTTGCAGGGGGCATTGAATGCGTTCAGGTATTGAGATTCAAGGAAAGAAGCAATATGTCAAATATTTTAGAAAATGGTGAAAAAAAAAATATATCCGTTATGCTATATTAAAGGCGCATGTAGTATAGGATGGGCAACAGATTGTAACTGATTGTGGTTGAGTTGAGATACTTCAAGCACAGGTTAAAGAATTCACAGCTTTATTGACGCATGCACAAACACCATACACATTCAATTAAAGACATACAATATATAACACATTTAAAAAGACATAATTATAGATTCGTGGAAGGATTCCACTTCTAAGTCGAAAATCCGATTCTCGGCTACTGATAAATATACTTTTTCACTGGGTGAAAATCTCCAGGCCAACTAATACTCAAAGTTCCATTAAATATACTTACTCTCGACATGACAGACTATAAGCTAAAAATGAGAGATATAAGTTAAACATTTCTTAGCGGGAACGAAGGCTGCCCTGTACTTCCTCTCGGGTGAGAGTCTCGAGTCCAACTGACTGTTTCTCATGAACACCACAGAGGGCGCTATTGCCAATTTGTTGGAGGATTTGGATGGGATTTTGAATGGTTACAGAGTTAAATTTGTTTTTATTTAGCTGTTGAATTGTTGTTGCTAAAGAGCAACAATCATTGATCTTCAACTTGATTGATTTTGGGACGAGTAATTACAGTGAAAAAAAAAAAATTATAGAAATTAAAATTTTAAAAATAATGTAACAAAATAATTGAATTATGCCTGATGGCCGAGTGACTGGCCTTCGGTGCACCAGGTTTCGGGTTTGAGCCCATGCTTTGCCATGGTTGTTTGTAGTGGTTCAGAATTCACTTTAATCGTAGGTCCCGGTTGACAATTCTATCCTGTAAAAGAAAGCATCTGCTGCCTCGATATGTGTTAATAGGCAGACGGCTTTAACCCAATATGAGGCTGTTTTGCCATTGAAGAAGAAGAATTAAATTTAAAACGCTTTTCCTACCTTTTATATGTGATAGCTGAAGTATATTTGCTTTAATTGTTTTTAATTCAAAATTTGATTGAAATTAACACCAATTACTCAATAATAAACATTAGATAAGAAAAATTTCGTTTGTTTTTTTTTCTCTCAAGATATTTCACGTCACGGTAAAAAAAACTTTAAACTTTAAACACTTTTTGTATCGCTTTTACGTCTTAGTGCTACTGATATAGATTAAATTTTAGAATATTTAACATAGCATTAATCGACACAAACATAAAAAAATCATATAGTACAAATAGTACAATAATAGTACATAGTACAAATAATACAATAGCAGTACATAATACAAATAGTACAATAGTAGTAAATAGTACATACTGCAAATAGTGGTATATAGTACAAATAGTACAATAGTAGTAAATAGTACATACTGCAAATAGTGGTATATAGTACAATAGTAGTAAATAGTACATACTGCAAATAATGGTATATAGTACAAATAGCACAATAGTAGTAAACAGTATACTGCAAATAGTGGTATATAGTACAACAGTAGTAGTAAATAGTACATACTGCAAATAGTGGTATATAGTACAATAGTAGTAAAACAGTACATACTGCAAATAGTGGTATATAGTACAATAGTAGTAAACAGTACATACTGCAAATAGTGGTATATAGTACAATAGTAATATAGTACAATAGTAGTAAATAGTACATACTGCAAATAGTGGTATATAGTACAAATAGTACAATAGTAGTAAACAGTACATACTGCAAATAGTGGTATATAGTACAATAGTAGTAAATAGTACATACTGCAAATAGTGGTATATAGTACAAATAGTAGTACATAGTACAAATAGTACAAAATCTTGATAATTTATTTGTGGACACACCTATATAAAACTATCGAGAAAAAGAACACTATAAACGTGGCTGTTACATAGAATTTCATTATATTGAAGTTGGTGTTAACTTCCTTCAAATATATGAAAAATATTTGAAAATGATAGCTTTAAAAATTCATTGAATATTTTAATATTTTTGTTAAAAGATTCCTATAAAAATTCTAACTGTCAGTTTGTAATAAAAGGAAGTTTTCTTATAAAAAAATAAAACTTAACGTCACATAGTATTCGTAAAGATAGGAAAATATTGACTTCTTTTTGTAACCATAAAAGAAAGGTAAAATCCCGTTCGGAACCTTATAATGGAACAGCCTCGTAAAACTATTTATGGTTTGTCATCCTTTCCTTACATTAAAGAACTCAGAATTCTGTAAAAGGTACATTACAAGATTCTCAGTAATGTGTTCTTCCAAAAGAGAAATTACGAACGTCAGTCGGTGGAAAACCCTTATAAAGTATTCACTAAATGGTATCACGTATGATTCGGAAAAAGAATTCTTTTTTCTCATTCGATGTCAATAAATCAGTCTTCGACTTTCGAAACGAATTACAGTTTCCAGCAGTTCTCTTCCAATTTTATTTCTTTTGACGTAAATATTGCAAATGCACCAATAAAATAAGCATGATACGTCAAATATAAAAGGGTTTGGGAGTTCAACTTCTATTACGTGTTGTTGATGTTTAAAAATGTTTCAAACTAATATTTATTTCGACATCTCTTTGAAATAAATTTTACGAATTTTTACATTCGTAGTTGCATTCTAGGTCCTTAGAAATAAATGTTTGTATTTAAATTATGGGTATTGGATGGGTATTTGGGTAGCAGGATTTTCGTTTCCTTGACCACTTTCAACATTTCTTATTGATTTATTTTTCTTTAAAATTCTTTCAAGAACTATTCTTATTTATTTAAATTTGTTTCACGAGTATTTTATACATAATATTTGCAATTTCTTTCAAAAGAATTTTTATGATTAATATTTATAATTTCGTTCAAAAGATTTTTTATGAATAATATTTTTAATTTCCTTCAAACGATTTTTTATGAATAATATTTTTTAATTTCTTTCACAAGGTTATTTATGAATAATATTTTTTGATTTCTTTCAAAAGATTTTTTATGAATAATATTTTTAATTTTGTTCAAAAAAGATATTTTTTTGTTCAAAAAGAATAATATTTTTTAATTTCTTCCAAAAGATTTTTTATACATATTTTTTAATTTCTTTTAAAAGATTTTTTTATACATAATATTTATTTAAATTTATTTCACGTGCTAATAATTATATAATTAAGTAATGCAAAATTGTTCTAAAAGATCGTCTGGTGAAAGCAAAGACAATTTTATTTCAAAGTGAAAATGAGATTTTTAAAAAAAAAATCGTTTGGAATTGTATAGTTTTATTGCTGTTATGCGTTTGGTCTTACGTTAAATTTTAAATTTTATGGGTAACCTGTATATCAGCCCAGCGAATTTAATTTTTTTTTTTTTCTTGACTTAATTTCAATAAATCATTTTACAAGATAGTTTATTGCTATATTAAATTTTGATTAAAACCTAGGTTGCCGAATATTATTATATAATTATTATCATTAATATTGCATATCATTACATTAGTAAGCTGAATTTATGTTCTGTTTTATTCTATTATAACTACAAAAGGTATATTAAATATATATTTTCATAGTCAGAATATTTTTTGTTGGAATAAGAAATTATTTAATTTTAACAGATGTACTTTAAAAATTTAAAAATTACAATAATTTTTTTTTTTTTTAAATAAACAAAAATTAATAATAATTAGAATTATTATTTTCTTTTGAAATTTAAAAAATTTAAATGATGCATTCAATGAACTGTTGTCACTTAAAAAGTGATTCATAATTATATTACTTTAGAACGTAAAAAATCTCATTTTCATTTCAGTCTATATATATTTTTACATAAATAATAATATTAGATTATTATAATAAAAATTTTATTCAATTTTATGTTTAATATGAAAATAGGTAAATTGATTTATAAATATAATATCAAATTTTTAAATTTTTAAAATATTCTTCTTTTTTTTCTTTTTTATTATTCTGAACCATTTTTTTAGATTTTGAATATTATATTTTATTTGCATATTTATTATTATACAAATAAAAAGCATCTCCATTATAACTTAAATATAAATTAATGTAAACTAAGTGTCAGAGTCGTGTTGCCTATTATAAATAGATATTACGATTGTAACCAAAATAAAATAATAGAAATGAAAAAAAAAAAAATATGGTAAAGAAAATTAAATCGCAATCAAAAAACTAAAAATTGAAAATAAATCAACTAAATTCTAGCTAATTTAAATAACTTTAGTTTAATCAACAAGAAATAATTTAAAATAATAAAAATAACATAATTCTTTTTAATGTTATGATTTATGATTTCTTTTTATTTTAAAAATCAAGATCACTCCAAATTCTAGACAGCTATTACATTTTACAGTTGAAAAAAATATTATTTTACTTTCAACTAAAGCATTGAATTCCTGATAAAATATTTATATGGCAAGAAAAGAAAGAAGTTCTTTTACAAGATATGCTGTTCTTTTTATGGAAATGTAATCTTAACGTATCAAGGAATTTGATATTTCTCTCTCCATTCTTATTGACAGAATACTCGTTCGGAAATACAATCTATACAAAACTTTTGTTGCATGGAAGCACTTAAGAAAAGGCTTGGTTTTATTTATTTATTTTTTTTTCTATATTTGTATATTTGATCTTGCTTTAAGATAGTAGAATTATGAATATTATTTTATCAGAAAAATCTGTCTAGGGAGGATTAGTTTTATTTAGTTCTGATTCTTTGAGGTTCTTAAAAATATACTTATAATGCATTATGTAAAAATACATGAATTCAATTACAGAACAAATATGATTTTAGATTTCAATAGAAAATTTTATTTCGTTTTAATAAAAAAATGCTATTGAATATTTTATTTAGATTTTAATTAACTTTGTTATTCTCAGTATTAGATATAAAAATAAGAAATTCTGGCAAATAAAATAATAGTTCGAAGAGTAATTGTTTACATCCATTGTTAAAAAATAATAAATACAGAATACATTATTATAATTTTGGTAGACAATTTTTTAAAATTATTTTAAATTAGAATTTAAATTTTAATAAAACTAAATAATTTAATATACTTGTCATTTTTAGTAACTAATAAATAATAAATTGTATAAAATTAAATGGCTCAATATTTATATAAAATTTATATGCTTATATATTATATTATACATAAATATATATATTAAAACATATATATCGCTTAATAAATAAATATGTTAATATCAATCGATTAATTATTATCGATACATATATTAATATATATCGCTTTTTATATTATAATATAAAAATTATAATATAATTCATGTTAAAAACTATTTTAATAAATCTCAAATGCAATATATTTAAAATTATATTTTCTTAAATTTTATTTTGAGGATTTAATTTCAAAAATTAAAATATTTTATTTGTTTTTCAGAAACTTTTTCTTATAAAAACAAATCTTTCATTTAAAATTACTTGCATGGGAATTTTAATTAGTTTTTATTTTTCCTTTGAAAGTAAATCGTATCTGCTTGTACTATTGGTAGATTAACAAGATTAGTTTTCTATTATTTCTAGAAATTTTATTTAAAATGTTCTAAAATAAAACGCCAGCCACTTAATATTTTATGCCAGAAAAATGCTATATAAGTTAATTTTTTTTAACTTCTAAAATCATAACTTTATTGATTTTAATTAAGATAAAGCTTTAAATTTTGAGTTTGTTTAAGAAAAATGATTTATCTATAAAAAAATAATACATTTACATTTTGAGTTTGAAATTGTATTTGAAAAAATGTGCACTGTATTTATAGAAAAGTAATTACTAATGATATGAATCTTATTAATATTACTAAGTTTTTCCGCTATAAGGTCCGCTAAGTTAAGTTTTCCCCTATAAGGTTTTTGTTATTTTTTCTGTCAATTTTTATATCAATTCTCCAATTTTTAATTAAAAAGAAATTTAATACGGTCATAACTTTTAAAATAACAGTTGTTCTTATGAAATTTTTTTGGCTAACACAAAAGTATGTTCCACATATTTATAAAAAAAAGGTTTTAGCAAATCTCATTTCTTCAGAAGTATTTTTTTAAATTTAATTTTTATTTCTATGCAGAATTTTTTTCTTTTCAATGTGTAAATTCGTTTCCCGTCTTACTAAATAATGCACAAAGTAAAGAATCATTAAATATTTCACTAGAAGTGGATTGAAAATTATTTATCGAAAATAATTTATTTTCTAAACTTTATGACACAAATTGATTATTTATACATAGTTTCGATAATATCGCGTGCAATAATATTGAATATCATTAAATGTTCTCTTTTTAAAAAAAACTAATTCACAACTAATTTTATTTCACGATAAAAAAATAATTATTATTTTTATACTTTCTTATCTTAAGCTACTATAACAGCTGTATATGTTTACATTTTGTAAGAGGTATTATAAAATAAAAAAAAAAAAGAATAAAGAAATAAATAAAAGCAGAAAGATTGAAATAAATAAATAAATATATTTATAAGCTATTGATTATCAAAACATATTTTTAATATGATAATTAATTTAACTATATCGCACGATAATTAATTAAACACGAATAATTTAACTATTAAGCACAATAATTAATTTAACTATATCAGTTTAATTATGTTGATTCATCATCTAAAGCACGATACTTAATTTTTAGCGCAAAATAAATGAGGGGCTTTTAAAAAAAACAGCTTTCTCCAGTATGGATGGAACTCAAAATGCATGCTGTCTCATATCTCGTGAATAGGATTAATTGAAGTATCGTAAAATCAATTAATTCTCCAGTATGGATGAATCGTATTAAGGAAAATGTTACTCCATATATTGTCGGTTTTTTATTCTGCTACAAAGTTTTTATGACATAGCAATGAAGACCAATCGCTCGTTTACAGCGGCAGAAAATGACGCTTACTTTTCGAATTCAAATTGCAACCGACAAATCGCGTGTCCTTCACTAATACTGCAAAAAATGCTAGTTTAATAGGTCCCTATACAATAGGCTTCGTTGTTGTATCTATTGTGGAGATGCTTTTTTGTTTTCCTGATTATCAGGAATATAGATCAGTGAGCCTCAAGGAAAGATTGACACTATTCAATAGCAAGGTTGGCATATCGAAAAAGGCTGCTTTTCACACAAAAAAAGTTGTCAGCAGACTATTCGATTTCCTTGGATGGTATGGAAAGTAGTAAATGTCCCCTGCTTTGAGAACGGAATAAATCACCAAGAATAAAAAACTTCTTAAACATTTCCTTACTTTTTGTTGGTATTCTTGTGTTTATATTTTTGTCAAATAACACCATTTTTTTCTAGGTATACATTTTATTTTAATTAATTGTGCACGAAATTATGTACGCAATGATAATAATAAGTAAGAAAAGATTTATACTAGCCACATAACCTATATGTGATGTTTCTTATCCCACTTGGTCGACAGCAACATTTAGACCAAGTCCGTGAACCCATGTTAACAGATGAGTCATGGTAAAGGGTAAAAAAAAGCAGCTTCTTTCTGTCCTTGATCTTGCGGCAACAAAGAGATGGGGACCCTAAAGACTCGTTCCCACCGAGGCGTGAGGCGGCGACGCGTCATGCAGCAGGGAAGAAAATTTTTTCGACCCGTTCACACCGAAACGTCAGAAATCGCTGTACTCCTAGTGAAGTTCCAGTTACTTCTACTAGATGGCAGATCTACTATTGACTCAATCAAATCACATGACGCTTCAAGCATTTGAGAGTTGAAAGTTGGTCAACTCGAAGCGGTGGATTTCAACCGGTTTCAGGCAAACGCTGTGAGGCTAGTGATTGGTCAACACTCACGCTTCAACCTCTCACGCCTCGGTGGGAACGACCTGACGTGACTTTACCCCTCCCTCTTATACCCCCCGGACACTGGGTTACCCATTTTAGTAGCCTTTTACGATATGCTTGTGCTATTACTGGGGCTATTCTAAACCGGGCACACACGGAAATAAGATGTATTTTATTTTATACATAGATTATATACAATCTCTATCTATAGTCCCTGTACTAAATTTATATATAGTCTATTAGTATGTTGTTGTCATGATTGAAATGATTGAATTTCATTTAATGTCCAATGGATTGAACCGTGTTTAAAAAAGATATAATTCATCATGCATTTTGATTCATGACAGCTACACTAAAATATAGTTAAGCATTAAAACACCTCAATAAAAAAAATTGAACACTTTAAACTTGGACAATAAAAAACTACATCCATAAAGAATATATTCATCCAGTTTTTTTATTACGATGCAGCAAGTGTTTTATTGAAGAAGCTTTAAATGCTCACTTGTTTAAGGACATTTTCAACACCACCCACACATGAAAAGAAAAAAATAAATCCTGCTATTGACTTTAACACACCAACTGCAGTTCAGCTATAAAACAGATTAAGTGCTGTATAAAATTTTAGTACCACCTCGTAAAATAAGTCATTGATTTCTTTTCGGCCATCTTAGAAACTGTGCAAAGGATTCTTTCTCTATTAATATGTTACAGGTTTGATTTCCTAAAGGCAGTAGCCTCAATGAAGATGTACGGACAGATGACAATGCGTGTTATGGCCATATTCCATTATGCTGCATATAGGCTAAAAATATGGCTGTGTGTATTCATAGATGCAGACCTTCTTTTCCACTGTCAGATGAGATGGGAATTGTTGCATGATTACTTCGGACAGTTTCTTCCTTTTTTTTCTCTTGTATAGAACATGTAGAATCTTTTTGTTGTTGTCAGAGAATGTCAGCTGTAGGGCATTTTATCTTGATTGGTATGGAGCTTGTTCTTGCAGAATTTGTGTATACCAAACATATAAACAATATATAAAATCATGAATATGTCAAATGAAATGATTTTAATCGATTACAAAATTGCACAACAGCCGTAGAGGCTTTTCAATTGATTACTCAATTAAAATTTAGAATATTTTTGTTGTTGTCAGAGAATATCAATTGTAGGGCATTTTTTTCTGGGTTTGTATAGAACTTATTCTTGCAGAATTTGTATATTCCAAACATATAAACGTTGAAAACGCTTATCAATGAAATATTAAATGGAAATGTGATTTTAATCGATTACAAAATTACACTACAGCGGTATAGGATTTTAATCGATTACAAATTACACTACAGCGGTATAGGATTTTAATCGATTACAAAATTACAACGGCGGTGTAGTATTTTAATTTGCCAAATTGTCAGCAATATAGATTTTAAATTCAACTGTAGGTCATTTCATTTTATCTGAAGAACTTTGTCTTGCAGAGTTTGAGTATACCAAACATATAAACATTGTAAAAACTTTTCATGGAAATGTTAAATAAAAATGTGATTTCAATCGATTACAAAATTGCTCTACCACGTAATATGCTTTTAATCGATTAAAAATTAAACATGTGGGATCTTTTTGTTGTTGTCAGAGAATGTCAACTGCAGGGTATAGTATTTTACTTTGATTGGTGTCGAACTTATTCTTGCAAAATTTGTGCATACTAAACATGCAAAAAAATGTAAAAATTTATTATGGAAATGTGATTTGAATCGATTACATAATTGTTATAAATCGATTATAAAATTGTGATAAATCGATTACAAAATTGTGGTAAATCGATTACAAAATTACACTAAAGAGATTTAGGCTTTTTCGCTGATATAGGCTTACAGCAGGCTTCGATTACAAAATTAAATATGTCGAATCTTTGTGTTGTTGTTAGAAAATGTCAACTGCAGGATATTTTATCTTGATTGGTATAGAACTTTTTCTTGCAGAATTTATGCATACCAAACATAACTATAAGCATTGAAAAAAAACTTATCAATGAAATGTTAAATGGAAATGTGATTTTAATCGATTAAAAAATAGTTTAATGATTTGAATTTCTTCTAAATTTGATTTTTGTTAAACAAAATATTACCAAGTACTCGGTGTATCATATTAGAACTCAATGCAACAATAAAAATACCATCAAATTAAGGAAGTTTGTGATTAAGCAAATTATTAAAACAGTTATTAAAACAGTTTCAAGAAACAGAGAATTTCCTGCCTTTTCATAATTGTGTTTCTTTTAGTGAAGCAAAGATTATTAGCAAATGATTATCGCTACAAGTTTTCAAACAATAAATCAATATTTTTAATAGTATTATTTTAGCAAAATACTAGCATTATTATTAAAAAACATTGCAACATTTTACTTTAACAGTGAAGAAATCAAATCATTTTTTCTTCGTTTGTTGTTTATAAAACTTTCTGAAAATGCTACAAAGGAAGTTTATTCTTTATATAACATATTATTTTCTAATATTGGTAACTCTATTCACAAATTATCGCATTGTTTGCTGATGTTCGTTCTATTGCCAAAGATTGCTGAACAATCGTGTTTGGTTTGTTGTAAAAGTTTTATTTTCAATATGGATTTTATTTATGGAATGGATTTAAGAGTTTTATTAAGGATATGGATTTATGGATAGTATGAATTTTTAAAAGTTTTATGATGGCGTTTTATTTTCGATTTAAATTTTGGGTTATTTCTAACAATAAAATTTTATTATGGTGGAACGTTTATGATTCGCTTATGAAAATTATTTTTCTTTTCTTATACTATCGAATTCTTAAGTGGTGCGAAAAATGACAGAATACGATGCTACTAATTGGGAGAGCTGGCAACTGCTTTAAAAAAGAGTAGATCTGGTGGAGATTATTACAAAAAAACTAAAAACGAATGGTAGTTGAAAAAGTCCACACCTACAGTCGGATTGATTGGTGGGAGTTCTTCATTTTTTCGACCGATATGATATGGATATTTAACCTATGTCTTCGCGGCAGAAAAAAGTATTGACAGCAAACAATAAACAATTAATTGCAATTACTAAAACAGAATTTTCCCTTAGTGCACCTTTTGCTAACGCTCAATTTTCTACAATTCCCCTGTATTAATTATTAATAAAATAAGTATCTGACATTGATAAATGCAAAATAACTTATTGAATTTTTAAAAAATACATTTTTTTTTTTCTTGATCTTATCCAAAAAGCATTAGAATGGCTCCTGTTAATCGATGTTAGTGACCAAGTTAGATATGTTGAACAGTTGATTCTTTCATTATTGTAATCTAACAAAAGAAAGAGAAAAAAGTGTTCTCATGAACCTGAAAGTGGCCCGAGACGTTACACTGTAAATTTTTGCTTTATTATTGTGCGCATTTTTAAAAAAATAATCCCTACATTTTTTACGTTTATTAAAGATGTTTAAGCTGGCATTCTCCAGCTAGCCTAATTTTCTCAAATTCATGGATTATTTATTTTTTTTTTTCAATTCCTTCTGTTAGCTCACACTCTCCCTATATATATCTAGTTCAGATTTTTAATCGCTAATGAAATACTTTCAATTCATCCACTCAAGTTCAAATACATTTTTTATGAACTTGTTGTGGATGACGCTTGATGTCGATACAGTTTTTCAAATATTAATTCAGTAATTAAATTCAATCAATTAATTTTAGTTTTTTTAGATTTAAGTTGCATATATCTACCAATATGGCACCAGATAAACTTAAAAAAAAAAACAAATGAAAATTATTTATAAAGGACTTTCTGCAATAGAGTGAAAAAAAGTAGGAATTGATTTTAAATTTTTTTTTTATGTTACTTGTTAATTTTGACATTGATACCAATATTGACTCAAAATCTTATTGAAAATTAAATTTCTTAACCTTAACATGAAACATACGTGAAATAAATGGAAATGGTGGTGCCAACGTGTAGAAATAAATAAACCTTTTTATTGTTCCTTGAAAGAAATCTTTATTCATAGGTGTTACCATGGACAAGCTTTTATTAAATATAGATATACAGCCTGTCAGACTGTTACAGTTTTATCAAATAGTGTTTTGCAGAAAATGAAACCTATTGTTTATGTAAAACAAAAGTATCAAGTGCTCCTTTTCAAAAAGGAAAACTACCTAAAATATGGGTAACACTAAACATTATAACAATAATGCAAAAACGCAATGAGTCACTGCGGTTTCAGTTAAGTTGGAGTTATTTATTCAGTTTAAAAGCCAACTGTATTCCGGTTTCATAGGCTGTGTTTTTCCTTTCCGGGTCTTTCTTTGTTCGGGAGATAAAGCCTTTATTGTCTTTCCCGGATAAAAAGGGAGAAATCTGGAATAAATTCAAAACGGTTATCGCGCCGAAATGACAAGCAGAAAACGTGCCCCGCATAAAATGTGACCCGAAGTCCTGAAGTGTTTGCGTTTCCAAAAATTTAGGAGAGAAGTCTTTCACTTAAATTTCTGGAGAGAAGTTACTTGGTTATTTATTCTGCGCCAAACTTTAACACTATAAAAAAAAGGATTTAAAGAATATCATGCTGTTATTGAAAAATTTGATAAGCAATTAAGGTTGTCATTGAAATCTGAAATTGGATATATCAAAAATATATTCCTGGTGGTCGACATTGTATATGTAGTAAATAATACTATCGAAAATCGAAAACGTCTGTAAGCACCCCTGTTTTCTTCTTCAATGGCGCAACAGCCTCGTGATGGGCCAAGGCCATTCCACCTACTGGCAAATTCCGAAGCATGAGATGTTTTCTTTTACGGGGTAGGGTTGTCACTCTTGTACCCAACAGTCATATTAAACCATGATCTATGGTTTAAAGTAGATTCGAACCGCTTACAAACATCCATGCCACGGCCCACGATTCGAATCTGAAGTCTCTGGCACCAAATGCCAGAGCGCTAGCCAATGGACCATCAGACCTCGACTTAACCAAGAGTCACCAAACTTAATTCTTGGATTTATCTGCAACAGGAATCACCAAAACTTCTTTAACCGACGAAGTCTTCAAGAATTTCGTGAATTTTTTTTTTTTTAATATTTAATGAGATTAGAAGAAACAAAAAAAACTTCTTTTGTTAACCTCATGTACGAACAGACCACTCTTATGGCACGAACAGACCACCGACGGGTCATGGGATTACAAACAGTCTTTTAGGGGGTCTCTATCTCTTTTAGGATCATTTGCATATCGTGTAAGATAAAATCAGGAAAACTCCCAAAGTCAAGATAACTATCAAAGCTAGACGGTTTATACATATTACCAGAATCGCCATCAAGATTCCACATTTTTAAATCAATGACTGCAAAGGATGCCAGTGAATTCGAACCTAACATTCTACTGCACGTTTGCCGCGCACGTTACCATTGGCTCATGAGTTGGGAAAAAATATCAGTATTTGACTTCTTAGACAGTTTGTATTAAGGTTTTATTGTGTGTATATATATATGTATATATATATGATGGGGCCTGATGGCGGAGTGACTGGCACTCGGTGACACAGGCCTCCTTTTCGAGTACCGGCGATGTCATGGAAGTTTGTAATGGTTCGAATTCCCCTTTAAGCTGTAGGCCCCTGTTTAATATGAATGTTGGACGTAAGCCTGACAACCCTATCACCTAAAAATGAAACCATCACTTGTCTCGAAATCTGCTAGTAGGCAGCTCGAAATCTGCTAGTGGCTTTGGCCCACCATGGGATGTTGCGGCAGTGATGAAGATATATATATATATCTTTATTTTAATATCAAAGGGATGAGTTATAATATTTGATAGTCTTCTCAACATTCTAATTACCAAAGTAGCAATAATGTAATATTTCTTCCATATTTGAAATTAAATATATAAACTTAATAAAATATTTTCTGACATTGTAAATTTGTTTCTGTACAACTCCCAATCACCCCTCCCCCAACCCTTAATAACGTGATATCCTGCAAATGGGGTCGAATTCAGCTACTTTAAGCGACCATTAATTCCTAGAAGTTACGGTTTCTCGTTGCTGTTTTGTTTTATTACTACGATATTTAATGGTATACCTTTAAGTTGCTTTATTTAAAAAAACAAAGAAACGTAGCTTTTATTTTAATTACTAAATGGCGGATATTTAAAAACACTAGCAAAACACAAACAAAGCAATTCGTGATACTTTTTTACTACTTTTCATCATAAGAAAGAAACTAATGCGAAACTCCTTGTATTTAAATATCACTTCTAATTTACAAATAGGAATCGATAGACACTTATTTATTATTCATATTTTTAATCTGTATGAAGAGAAGAAGAACCCATATATACTTTATTATATAGCAAAATTGGATTGGTTTAAATCTTATAAGGATATTAGGACCCATTATAATCTTGTAAAAGCCCATTTATTGTACATATTAATCTGTATGAAGACGAGAATCCATATACTCTTTGTTATGCATAACAAAATTGGATTGGTTTAAATCTTGTAATAAGAATAGTTTAAATATTTTGTAATGCATCATTATCCTAGCTGCTTTAGGAGAAGGTTATATTATGTTTGCCTATGTATATAGATTTGTAGAAATTTGCAGACATAGCCTGGGAATATGGATACTGATAAGGATTTCAGCATGTATGGTCTGTGAGAGATGGTATCCGTATACATATATTAAGGATAAGAGTATGATTATTCATAAATTAAGGTTAAGAATTGTCGTTCCTTTAATTAGATTTAGTTTACATGCTATTAAGTTAAATGTAAGATTAATCTACACTGATTCGTCTGATAAAACTTTCACATTTATTTTCTGAACAGATTAGTATATTATTTTTAAATTTATACAATTTGTTATTGGTTTATGAAATGATTTAGTCTTTCTGCGTATATTATATGGATTCTAATTATAAATGCAACATTAAAATTTGAAAGTAGTTTAAATGAATAAATCAATAAAGTGGTTATTTTAAATTTATACAATTTGCTCATTGGTTTACGAAATGGTTTAGTCTTTTTGCATTTATTATATGGATTCTATTATAAATGCAACAATAAAATTGATATTGAGAAATCAAAATGTATTTCTTCCTTATACTGAATAATTCTGATGCATAATAAAGTGCACTACTTTAAAATTGCCAGCATATTAGTACTGTAACGAAGCGATAATTATTAATTTAAAAATACATTTAATTGAAAAATATTTCTTCTTTAAGTGAACTATTGTCACTCATATCTAGAGAAAAGTTAGCATATAAGCATCTGCTAACTTAAACAATGGGCCTATAAGCCTGATTGACACACGGGATCTTGCGTTAATTAACGCTTAAACGAGTTTTTGTTTTTGTTTTCTAAGCTTTGTCAACTCCCACAATCTTTATGTATATTTAAATATTTAAAAAAAGGAAGATTAATATTCCCGAAATACGGAACTTAATTTAAACAACCACTAACTTAAACGGTGCGACTATAAGCCTGATTGACCACGAGATTTTGCCTTAGGTATCCAAAATAAGAATATCGAGTCGACTCGACAAATTCGACATATGATATCGAACTGAAAATTAACTTGCTATAATGCAGACGGCACAATAAATCTATAGGCCAGTAGATCTTCTTATTGAACTTCATGACGAGAAGATGCGTATGAATTCATCAAATGCAGTCAAAATTAGTTAATTCAAAATTGTAATTATGGTGTCAAAATCTTAGTGCTCTACAGCAAACCACTGTGAGCCACCCTGAATAAAGCTGAATCTACTATATATCAGTTTTTTGTTGTTTAACCTCAGGTGAAGTCCAAGCATTCGAAATAATAATAATAGGGGTTTTTGCGTGTACGTTAGTTACCGTAGGACGTCGTTAGCTTTTTCTCCCTAGCGCGCATGCTCAGTTTCCTATGAGCATGCGCGCTAGGGAGAAAAGCTAACAACGGACGTCCTACAGTAACTAACGTACGGTGCAAAAACTCTCTAATAAACTGAGTATTTACCTTAAAGGTAAGGTACTTTTATAAGAAATACATTGATACATTGGAATGGAGTCGCCATATTTAATCATCAAAGGATTAGCTGGATCCTAGACAAATTGCTGTTATATTTAGTATGCAAGATGAACATAGAGAAAAAAATTACTTTTACTGAAATGAATTATCGATTGAATGCGCTTTATTTAAAGAGAAAAATTATTCGGATCATTGAAAGCAAATTTTAAAGTGATCGATATAGAGCTTATTAAACTTCCATCTTTTACCTCGGACAGATATGAATGAGCAAGAAACGCTCGGCTATCGATTAAATCGTCGAGCACTGCGGAGAAAAGAAATTTAGGGTCCTCGTTGTAGGAGGATTTTTCTTCCCACTTCTTTTCCTCTTAAGAGAAAATAAACTTCTTGAGTTTTTCTTGCTTTCTTTCTTTCATGCTTTTTTTGTGGTTTTATGCTCATCTTATTCTTGAAAGATAGTCATTCATTTTTATTCTTGGAAATCTTGTGCGATGGAGATTCTAAATCTTTTTACGATTTCCTGATAGGTTTGCTATTCCAGACTTATTATTCGTAATTATTTGTAAGTATCTAATAGAAACATTAAATAGATTATTTTTTAAAACATTTGTTATTTACGGATTAAATAGAGAGTTATTTAGTACATATTGTGATATTTAATAGTTTTAATACATATCGTTCACTTTATAACTTTGTGTTCATTTTATAAATAGTATTAAAATGAGCATATTTTTATAAACTGAGTAATCTTCTTCATTGCCACAACAGCCACATGGTGGACCATGGCCGACTGCCTACTGGCAGAGGCCTGATGGCTCAGTGACTAGCTCTCTAGTGCTCGGTACTACGGGTTCGAGTCCCGGTTGTGCCGTGGATGTTGGTAGTTGTTCGGAATCCACTTTAAACTGTAGGTCCTGGTCTGTTTAGCCTAACGTGCACAAGATGACCGTAGAACGACAAACCAAACCAAGCCTACTGGCAGATTTCGAGACAGAACAGGTTTTCAATTTACTCGGTAGGGTTGTCAGACCTACGACCAACAGTCATGTTAGACCTAGACCCATGGATTTTAAGTAGATTCCGAACCATTGCAAACATCCATGGCATCGCCGGGACTCAAACCCGAAACCTGTGGCATCCAGCTCTAATCACTCGGACATCTGGCTCCAAATTGAGTAATACATTCTGGCAAATATTTAGTTCATTACAGTCTAGTGTAAAATAGATGGGTTTTTAGCACAGTTAACTCAAAAGAAAATTCTGAAAAACTTAGATACATATTCCTTACATATATAAATGTATAGATTTTTTCATCGACTAATTAATATTTAAACGAAATTTTATATTTAAATTTTTGATGCATTTTATAGTATAAAACGTTAATTATTTTGTGTTTCTTGTAACTTTTATTAATATTGTTTGAATTAATAAAAATTATTAATATAATAATGAAGTCATTTGTATATTTAAAAAAATAAATTTATAGTCAAAAATAGTTTTATCTGACGTACGACTGTATATTGAATCTTATTTTTCCTCTTAAATTGCTCGTATAATTGTATGTAGCGCAAAGTTTAATTAAAGGAATGAAATCTCTTTAAAGGCAATGTACTTTTTTGTACTCATACAAAAGTTCTTATAAAGACAAATGCCACTAAATATATCTCTTGTTAGAAATTTTTGTTCCTATCAAATAAAAACTAATTATAGAAATGAAATGGACTTGGAAAAATTAAAAATGTTTCTGCGCTGTTTTTGCATCTTTCGCTAGAATTCGATGTTTTCAAATGATAATGCAAAATAACAAATTCGTAAGAAAATTAATTTGCTATAAATATACTGTAAATAACGGGGATTTTTAGTTGATCAATTTTTTTTTTCTCTTTGAAAACTTATTAATACTCCTAAAGAGTTCTTATGAATACAAAATTGTGTAAAATATATCGATAGTTAAGAAATTTTTGCTTCTATCAAATAATAATTTATTAGAGTTTAAAATGAACTTGGAAATTTTTAAAATATTTTTGCACTCTTATTCATCTTTACATCATACACGCGAATTCAATGTTATCAAATGATACTTACATTCAAAAGAGTTTGTGAAAAAAAAAGTGTAAATTATCGATTTTGTATGAAAACTATTTTACTCTTAAATGTATTGTACCTGGAAAGGGATTTTTCATTGATGGATTTTTATTTTTGATCATCAATGATTTTTTTTTTTTCTTTGTATAAACTTTTTTTAAAAAAAAAATTCAATATTATTTCAAATTATTAGCAAATGTAAAACATGGATAAAATAAATTTTTCATTTCTATTATTATTACCAGATTCTTTGTGACCATCGCTAATTATGACGAGAACTTTTAATTTCAAAAAAATTAAGCTGAATATTTTACTTTTCTCTTGTTTTTATGTAATAATTTACCTAAAAAAAGAAAAAAATTAAGATGCACAAAAATTGGTTTGTCTATACGCCAACAGATACAATACGAACGTTTGACTTCACATTGGATGCCTAATAGTTATTGACTGAAAATCTTAAGATGGCGGTCTAGTCTTATGATAGGGGTGTTGATCCTATTAGGTTCATTCTCGGTAATGAGATTTGAGGTGAAGTAGGCGAAGCCGCATAGAATGTATAGAAGGGTAGGCGTGGAACATAAAAGGAGAGAATTCCCGATGTGGAAACTAGATAACAATTATGATTTGCAGGACAAATATAGTATCTAGTAAAGTAGGGATTATTTATAACTTGTATTGCATTTATTATTCTGTACTTTTTTTGCAATAAATGTTGTTCACTTTTGGGACCTGAAGTTATTCCTTCCTAGAACGACAAGTACGTAGCAAATTCAACATAATCCAGGTGCACAACAGAGGGTCTGATATGCCATACTATATTTTAACACCATAATTATGAACGAACACTCTCAAGTGTTGCAACTGAAGCATTCTTAATCCAATTCCTTGAGATCAACGGAAGGGTTGCCTGATGGTCAACTGGATAGTGCTCTAACTATCTGTACCACAGGATTCAGGTTCGAATCCTGGGAGATGGTAGGGAGGTTTTGTTGTTGTTCGTAATCCGCATTGGTCAGTCAAAATGGCTCAATATGTGCAAAAAATGACCGGAGACCTTCAAAGGAATCCAACGGGAAGTCATTCTGTACTGCTGATATATCGCGTTCTCTGAAGCATGGACACAGTTTCTGAAGAAATTTTTGCTATTCATAATGAGTTACCCCTCCCCCTGAATATTTCAGTTTGTTCAATTTTCTAACTCTTCTCTATGGGTTGACTATGATTTTAATTCTCATTCTTTCCAGCCACATATTATTGCCTCCCTTGATCCACTTCCGTTGGATGATTTCGCATTAATTATATTAATACTTGCTTAATTTTAATTAATTGATATTTTTTATTTTAAATCTGACTTTACCCCACCCTTATATACCACCGACCAGTGGGTACCCATCTTAGTCTACTTTTACGATATACATGGGTTACAGTGGGACTATTCTAACCCGGACCCACAATTGGAGTATGTTTCAAATATAATAAAACTATGAGCTTTTTATTGTATGTATATATACTATTTTTAATTAAAATGTAATAAATATGAAGATATTGGCTAATAATTTGGCGAAATGTGCTGCATTTGTTCTTAATTACAATGTTAGGGAGTCAATTATGTAGTTGAATTAATTTTCAGATATTTTTCGGTTTTCTGGAAGATATTTTGCAGGTTTTTTTTTTTTTTTTTTTTTTTTTTCGTCAAAAATGGAAAAATTGTACAATAAAGGATTAAAAAAAAAAAAACATTTTATTTTTTCACACCGAATAGCAGGAAATATTTCTCGAAACTTTGTCTATTATTGTATAATAGTTTCTTAATATTAACTTCAATTAGATCTATTTCATCATTTAAGACCTGTAATCGTTTTTTCAATTCCATCTGAATATTTATTATGACACTAAAACTTGCCACCAACCAAAATTCATTTGAATTGAGTCTTTAGTCGATTTATTACAGATCTCTACGCAACCAGATTATGTTTATTTTTTTATCAAAACTCAGATCCATAATGCACAACAGTTCCAATTCATTATATCCCTGGTAGGAGCGTTCTTGTGTGACGGAGAACACTTTATTACAGGCAGAAATCCCATAAACTGCACGGTGCACAGCTGCGATCAATATGCCAGGACCTGTTTGAACAAGCCAGGCTAAATCTTAGCCTGCCATTCTGCTGCAGCGTTGATAGCCTCCATTGACGTTGATTTATTGCCGCCAGTGGAGCCGCCGTTTCCTGTGGTCAACTCCCTCCACCGGGGCTTCAACCATCCATCTCTTTGCTCCGCTAGAAAACAACGTGTGTCCAGTCAGGGAGATGGGCAAACAAGTTGCGCCACACTTGGAGAAGAAGTCTTTCTTCCAGTTTACTCAGCTGCCAAATTAAATTAGTTTCCTAATTGGAGATGCTGATTCGATGTAGTAGATGAGGCCAGAATGCGTTTGAAGCGAGAAATCTTGCGTAATGAGACGTTTTGAATTCATTGCAAAAATATCTATTTATATCTGTATTTAAATATGCTTTGTTTTTTTTTTTTTTTTTTGCTTCATGTAATGAATGGTTTGAATCGTTTATTTAATAAAACTGCTCGACTAGTGGTTCAGTGGTAACGTGCGCAGCTGGGGAGTATTAGAGTTGAGGTTCAATCCACTGGCGGCATTGTTATAGACACTGCTAGAGGAGACTCGATGCGTTTGTGATGTTCAGCATCTTGCCTTGTTAGTCAGACTACCTGGTGAGAGTTTTCCGGGTTTTCTCCCGTACAATGAGCAAATGAGGGGTAGTTTCTCCTAAAAATCCTCCCGGAAGACACGACTCTCGTTCTTCAGCGACTTGGAGCCAAGTCAGATTTTTCCTATGGATGCTCGATTACAACAAAGAGGCCTGATGGCCAATTGGCTAGGTCTCTGGCCTTTGGTACCATATGCTTCAGGTTCGAATCCTTGTAGTGGCTTGGATGTTTGAGAGTGTTTCGATATCCACATTAAACTGCAGGTCCCGATCTAATTAGCCTAAAGTGTGCATAAAATGACAGTAGAACGGCAAATCAAACTATCGCAACAGAAGCTGCCCCCTTTCCCTCCATCCATGATTAGATTACTCATGGGGTGTCTGTTCCGTGCTGCCGGACACTGAGGATTAGGCACAACAACAGCATTTAATAAACCGCCTATTTTTGTTGTTGTCTTCGAATGGTAAGCATTTCCTATGTGTTCTTCGATACTAAAACGCTAAACAGATTTAGCGCTAACAAAAAAAAACATCGCTTAAGGAAGGAAGGGGGTTTGCTGCTGCATTGTGCATTCATTTTGCTACCACGATTTTGAACGAATACACCCAGTTATGGTGTTTGGACTTAGTCTCTCATTCCCCACTCTAACGAAAGGTCATTAGGGTCTATATAGATTTACGGCTCCTTTCTCAGCATGCACATTTAAGGGTTAAGGATTTGAATTAGTAAACAATTTACTATTGAGTGAAGAGTCCAGAAACTGCTATTTGAAAAGTCATGGGGAATCAGTAGACCAGTGAATAGGCTAAACATTATATATTATCGATAAATATTATTTATTATAGATTATTGTATCATAGGTTAGGAATTTGGGATTTTAAATATATTGGAGGCCGCTTCGGTAGACAAAAGGAGAATCGAGCAATGCGTCTGAAGCTATCTGAAATTGCAACGCATCCGTTGTCCGATGGAGTGGCAATGAAAAGTAAATTATTGAAAGTATTTTTAGCTTGCAGTTTGCACACGTATGCTGAAATTAAGAAACGAACAAATGTTGAAAAGCAGGAATCGGATAATGTAGGTTTAGTAGGGATATTGCCCCAATTGAATTTGTGTATTAATTTTATTTATGTCTATAGTAGAAATATCTCCAACGGGTAATGTAAATGAGAGGGAAGTGGTGTAGGGAGGAATTTAAGATAAACAACCTTGCATTCGTATGTCGTATTAAAGAAAACACGGGAAATCCCCAATAGGTAACGATTATCGAGTGGTTGTGACAACCACCTTCGAGCTTCTGGTTTCCGCTACGCCCTTCTTTATGTTATCATTTGGTATCATGTAGAACTCTTGTGTTACTTATGTATAGCAATAACAGCCCGCTGATGACTGATGAGGAGAGAATATTGCCTTCCGAAAGGACTTTTAGGGTAACTTATAGAGGGTTTGATTTCTCAATCTTCGGTAATTTTTTTGCACACTTTAGGTTAATTAGAACCAGGACCTACAGTTTAACGTGAAATCCGAATCACTGACAAACATCCATGCCACCTCAGGATATGAACCTGAAGCCTATGGTACCAATGTTCAGAGTGCTAGCCAATTGCCATCAGACTGCTAACCTATAGAGGAAATCCTGGAACGCCAGACAACCTGGATATTGATATGTGGCGCTTTAGACACACTATCATTCATCATCGAGTCTCTTCGTTTTGTGAAAACTGTGACTGCAATAAACGCCTCCAGCGGATTTGAACCTCAGACTTCCTGCACTGAAGCCAAGAATCTGACTTATTAAGCTACTGAAACACAATCTCTTAAAATAACTAATTCAGGAGTAATTACTCCTCTATTCGAAATAATGCAAAAGCACTGCATAATATGAGTTAAGATCGATTCATAAACAGAGTGAAACTATCTCTGTTTATCCGTTAACGCCTCATTATGCGAGGCTGACCTTTAAAGGAATCTGATATTCATTTCCCTTCAATTGGCGAATTTAAAGCGACTGCAAATGCTGATTTAACTCTGGAATTAGGGGGGCAATAGGGGCGTTCTCCGAATTTCGAAGCTTTAATCATGTCTTGCCGAGTCTGTTCAACCTGATTTTCTATTTCAGTGCTTGTTTTAATAAAGCCTAAGCATCCGCTTTATTTACCCGTGTTTGGTTGATAATTAATAAATAATTGTAATTATAACAGTATCTTTCTCATAATATTAATGCGCATTGTTCAAAACATAATAATTCTCCATACTAATTGTGTTTACATACGATAGGGAAGTTGTTTTCTAGGAGGACTTTTAAGATAACAACCTCGCATTTGTATATCGTATTATAGAAAACAGAAAATTCAAACAGGTAGCTTGCTTATCTAGTGGAGACGCTTATATATGTTGTGACAACCACCTTCCAGCTTCTTGCTTCACCTTGTCCTCCTTTTGTTATCATTGGATATCCTGTTAAATTTTATTTGTTGTTTTTCTTAAAATTGGTGGAACTGGTGTTTTACTTATGTATAAAGTAATAACGACCCACTGACTGCTGAACAGGGAAGAACATTATCTTCCACATTGTTGGGGCAACTTATAGAGGTTTGGTTTGGTTGGTCGCTCTATGGTCACATTTAGAACACTTTAAGCTAATAAGACAGGGACCTACAGTTCAACATGGAATCAAAACCACTCACAAACATCCATGCTACAGTTAGGATTAAAACCTGGAGCTGTAATACCAACAACCAAAGCGCTAGCCAGTTGGCCATCAGGCTGCTAACGTATAGAGTAAAACCTAGAACACCAGACTATCTGGATATTGATGTGAGTTCTTTTACACACACACCCTATCATTCACCATAGAGTCTCTTCGTTTCTGAAAACTGTAACTGCACTTGACGCCTCCATCAGATTCGAATCTGAGTCCTCCTTCACTGAAACACAACTTCTTAAAAATAATTAATTCATAAGTAATTACTTCCTTTCTTCGAAACGATACAAAAGCACTGCATAATAAGAGTTTAAGTTCGATTCATAAACAGCGTGAAACTCTCTCTGTTTGTCCGTTAATGTCTCATTGTGCAAAGGCTGACCCTTTAAAGAAATCTGATATTCATTCCCCGTTCAATTGGCGAATTTAAAGTGACTGCAAATGCTGATTTAACTCTGGAATTAAGGGGACAAAAGGGGTGTTCTCCGAATTTCGAAGCTTTAATCATGTCTTGCCGAGTCTGTTCAACCTGATTTTCTATTTCAGCGCTTGTTTTAACAAAGCTTAAAGCATCCACTTTAGTTATGTGTTTGATTAGTAATTAACAACTAATTATAATTATTGCATTACATTTCTTATAATATTAATGCGGATTATTTAAAAAACTTAATGATTCTCCGCACTATTTTGCTATAGAAAACACCTGCATTGTTAATTTTATTAAGAGACGAATAAATAAATTTAATTAAGGAACCAACGCCTTATTTAGTTTTTAATTTTTTTTTTTAATTTATTAATATTATTTTGTTATAACACACTATAGAGTAAATTCGAATTTCTGTCTTATCCGATTATTATATTATTTTCTAAAAATCAGTAAGATTATTTTATGATTATACAATATAGGTAGGAAAGGGATTATTTTTTATTTTTTTCATTTTTTTTATATTGAATTTTTATTATTATTTTTAAAAAAATTTCCTTTTTTCATATTTAATAGTACTTCGTACGAGATTGAGTGCTAGAAAAAAAGAATGCTCTACGTGCATTAGTCCTTACGTATAAACAATTACGTATAATTACTTACACATAATGAATTTTTGCATTAGTGCTCACACATAATGAATCACACTTTAGTGCTCACACACAATGATTACACATTAGTACTGTAGTCGTAATCATTACGTATGAAGTATAATTCATTAGTACTTCAGTAATAATCATTACGCATTAATATTTCAGTAGTAATCATTCATGCATTAGTATTTACACGCAGAAATTACGCATTAGTGCTCACACATAATGCATTTTGCATTAGATGCTCTCACATAATGAATCACACTTTAGTGCTCACACAATGATTACATTACATTAGTACTGTAGTCGTAATCATTGCACGTATGAAGTATAATTCATTAAGTACTTCAGTAATAATCATTACGCATTAATATTACAGTAGTAATCATTCATGCATTAGTATTTACACATAAGAAATTACGCATTAGTGCTCACACATAATGCATTGCATTAGTGTGCTAACATAATGAATCACACTTTAGTGCTCACACAATGATTACACATTAGTACTGTAGTCGTAATCGTACGTATGAAGTATAATTCATTAGTACTTCAGTAATAATCATTACGCATTAATATTTCAGTGCAATCATTCATGCATTAGTATTTACACATAGAGAATTACGCATTAGTGCTCACACATAATGCATTTTGCATTAGTGCTCACACATAATGAATCACACTTTAGTGCTCACACACAATGATTACATTAGTACTGTAGTCGTAATCATTACGTATGAAGTATAATTCATTAGTACTTCAGTAATAATCATTACGCATTAATATTTCAGTAGTAATCATTCATGCATTAGTATTTACACATGAGAATTACGCATTAGTGCTCACACATAATGCATTTTTGCATGAAGTACCACACATACAGTGAATCACTTTAGTGCTCACACACAATAGGTACACAAGTACTGTAGTCGTAATCATTACGTATGTATAATTCATTAGTACTTCAGTAATAATCATTACGCATTAATATTACAGTAGCAAACTAATTCATGCATTAGTATTTACATGATAAGTACGCATTAGTGCTCACACATAATGCATTTTGCATTAGTGCTCACACATAATGAATCACACTTTAGTGCTCACACAATGATTACACATTAGTACTGTAGTCATAATCATTACGTATGAGAGAGTATAATTCATTAAGTACTTCAGTAATAATCATTACGCATTAATATTTCAGTAGTAATCATTCATGCATTAGTATTTACATAGAGAATTACGCATTAGTGCTCACACATAATGCATTTTTGCATTAGTGCTCACACATAATGAATCACTTTAGTGCTCACACACAATGATTACACATTAGTACTGTAGTCATGTGTCATTGCATTATGAAGTATAATTCATTAGTACTTCAGTAATAATCATTACGCATTAATATTTCAGTAGTAATCATTCATGCATTAGTATTTACATAGAGAAATTACGCATTAGTGCTCACACGAAAATGCATTTGCAGTGATGCTAATACATAATGAATCACACTTTAGTGCTCACACACAATGATTACATTAGTACTGTAGTCGTAATCATTACGTATGAAGTATAATTCATTAGTACTTCAGTAATAATCATTACGCATTAATATTTCAGTAGTAATCATTCATGCATTAGTATTTACACATAAGAATTACGCATTAGTGCTCACACATAATGCATTTGCATTAGTGCTAATACATAATGAATCACACTTTAGTGCTCACACACAATGATTACATTAGTACTGTAGTCGTAATCATTACGTATGAAGTATAATTCATTAGTACTTCAGTAATAATCATTACGCATTAATATTACAGTAGTAATCATTCATGCATTAGTATTTACACATAGAGAATTACGCATTAGTGCTCACACATAATGCATTTTTGCATTAGTGCTCACACATAATGAATCACACTTTAGTGCTCACACACAATGATTACACATTAGTACTGTAGTCGTAATCATTACGTATGAAGTATAATTCATTAGTACTTCAGTAATAATCATTACGCATTAATATTTCAGTAGTAATCATTCATGCATTAGTATTTACACATAGAGAATTACGCATTAGTGCTCACACATAATGCATTTGCATTAGTGCTCACACATAATGAATCACACTTTAGTGCTCACACACAATGATTACACATTAGTACTGTAGTCGTAATCATTACGTATGAAATATAATTCATTAGTACTTCAGTAATAATCATTACGCATTAATATTTCAGTAGTAATCATTCATGCATTAGTATTTACATAAGAGAATTACGCATTAGTGCTCACACATAATGCATTTTGCATTAGTGCTCACACATAATGAATCACACTTTAGTGCTCACAATAATGATTACACATTAGTACTGTAGTCGTAATCATTACGTATGAAGTATAATTCATTAGTACTTCAGTAATAATCATTACGCATTAATATTTCAGTAGTAATCATTCATGCATTAGTATTTACACATAGAGAATTACGCATTAGTGCTCACATAATGCATTTTGCATTAGTGCTCACATAATGAATCACACTTTAGTGCTCACACAATGATTACATTAGTACTGTAGTCGTAATCATTACGTATGAAGTATAATTCATTAGTACTTCAGTAATAATCATTACGCATTAATATTTCAGTAGTAATCATTCATGCATTAGTATTTACACATAGAGAATTACGCATTAGTGCTCACACATAATGCATTTTGCATTAGTGCTCACACATAATGAATCACACTTTAGTGCTCACACACAATGATTACATTAGTACTGTAGTCGTAATCATTACGTATGAAGTATAATTCATTAGTACTTCAGTAATAATCGTACGCATTAATATTACAGTAGTAATCATTCATGCATTAGTATTTACACATAGAGAATTACGCATTAGTGCTCACACATAATGCATTTTGCATTATGTAACACATAATGAATCACACTTTAGTGCTCACACACAATGATTACACATTAGTACTGTAGTCGTAATCATTACGTATGAAGTATAATTCATTAGTACTTCAGTAATAATCATTACGCATTAATATTTCAGTAGTAATCATTCATGCATTAGTATTTACACATAGAGAATTACGCATTAGTGCTCACACATAATGCATTTTGCATTAGTGCTCACACATAATGAATCACACTTTAGTGCTCACACAATGATTACACATTAGTACTGTAGTCATAATCATTACGTATGAAGTATAATTCATTAGTACTTCAGTAATAATCATTACGCATTAATATTACAGTAGTAATCATTCATGCATTAGTATTTACACATAGAGAATTACGCATTAGTGCTCACATAATGCATTTTGCATTAGTGCTAACACATAATGAATCACACTTTAGTGCTCACACACAATGATTACACATTAGTACTGTAGTCGTAATCATTACGTATGAAGTATAATTCATTAGTACTTCAGTAATAATCATTACGCATTAATATTACAGTAGTAATCATTCATGCATTAGTATTTACACATAGAGAATTACGCATTAGTGCTCACACATAATGCATTTTGCATTAGTGCTAACACATAATGAATCACACTTTAGTGCTCACACACAATGATTACACATTAGTACTGTAGTCGTAATCATTACGTATGAAGTATAATTCATTAGTACTTCAGTAATAATCATTACGCATTAATATTTCAGTAGTAATCATTCATGCATTAGTATTTTACATAGAAATTACGCATTAGTGCTCACACATAATGCATTTTGCATTAGTGCTCACACATAATGAATCACACTTTAGTGCTCACACACAATGATTACACATTAGTACTGTAGTCGTAATCATTACGTATGAAGTATAATTCATTAGTACTTCAGTAATAATCATTACGCATTAATATTTCAGTAGTAATCATTCATGCATTAGTATTTACACATAGAGAATTACGCATTAGTGCTCACACATAATGCATTTTGCATTAGTGCTCACACATAATGAATCACACTTTAGTGCTCACACACAATGATTACACATTAGTACTGTAGTCGTAATCATTACGTATGAAGTATAATTCATTAGTACTTCAGTAATAATCATTACGCATTAATATTTCAGTAGTAATCATTCATGCATTAGTATTTACACATAGAAATTACGCATTAGTGCTCACATAATGCATTTTGCATTAGTGCTAACACATAATGAATCACACTTTAGTGCTCACACACAATGATTACACATTAGTACTGTAGTCGTAATCATTACGTATGAAGTATAATTCATTAGTACTTCAGTAATAATCATTACGCATTAATATTTCAGTAGTAATCATTCATGCATTAGTATTTACACATAGAGAATTACGCATTAGTGCTCACACATAATGCATTTTGCATTAGTGCTCACACATAATGAATCACACTTTAGTGCTCACACACAATGATTACACATTAGTACTGTAGTCGTAATCATTACGTATGAAGTATAATTCATTAGTACTTCAGTAATAATCATTACGCATTAATATTTCAGTAGTAATCATTCTGCATTAGCATTTACACATAGAGAATTACGCATTAGTAACTTACGCATTTACTATTAATCATTACGCATTAGTACTTTAGTAGTAATCATTAAGCAATAGTATTTATGCATTACTACTGTAGTAGTAATCACTACTCATCAGTACATACACATATATAATTACGCATCAGTACTTATAAAGAATTGCTCATCGATACCTTAGTAGTAATCATTACGCACTAGTACTTACGCATAAGCAATTACGCCATAGTACTTTTTTTTTTTTAGAATGTTCGATACGCATTAGTAAAATCTTTGTTTTGGAAAACGAGTAGACTGGATAAATATTGTGACAAAAAGCCTCGCGCCTACAGTTGGACATTGAAATCAACGATTGATTCACTGAATTTTACCAGGTTTTCTCCCATATCACACGAGTAATAAATAAAAAAATTTCCCGAAAAACATTGTAAGTAAGTGAGGTATAACACTTCCCCACCCTCTACATTATATATAATGAAAATTCTCAGTAAAAATTGAAGACGAATAGATTTGGTGGAGATTCTGATAAAAATCTCGCATCGACATCTAGATTACTTAATTGAAATTTTCCTGGTTTTTTCTTTTATACAACATGAAAAATGAGTGTAATCGAGGGATTTCTTTTCTCTCTGTTACATTATTTGCAACAAAAGTGTTTATAAATTTAATTTTCTCAGTAGTTATTTTGTTTAAGTAACATAAATATTTACGTTAAATTTTTTGTGACTCGAATCTTTTTATTCGGCGTAAAGAAGCCAGTTATTCCGAAAGAGATACAAAACCGCAATTTAGTTTCTTTTAAATTAGGTGTCTTTTGCGATTTTCTTTCACTGTCGAGCCAGAATCAGCTCTTTACGATTCCCCGAATACAAATAATGGCTTTTAAATTCAACCGGATTTCGAAAGGGATTTTATTTTCTTTTAAATATCATCTCGGTATAAAATAGAAATCAGGAAATAGTGGGGTAAATAAACGAGTCTTTGCAAGGGAAACTGAATGGAGAATTGAATGTGCATTTATTCCCTGATAGAAAAGAATTTATTTATTTATTTTTGTAAAGAAGTTACTTATTCAATTTATATTTGCGGTTCAATTCGACTCTCTAAACTATTAATATGTTTTGAATATTCATTACATTTACATTAACTAAGAAATAATGTTAAGTTTATTAATAGTTCAGATTTATTATACTCATTTTAACAATTATAGTAAGTAAATATACAATGGCCGAGTAACTAGCACTTCGACGCTCTGTGCTACAGGGTTTCGGGTTCAAGTCCCAGGGGTGCCATGAATGTTTGTAGTGGTTCGAATCCACTTTAGATAGTTGTTCTCGGTCTCATATGACCGTAGAGCGTAACAGATCCCCTTTAGACTTCTCACCCATATCATTCCAAAACTGTAAAGGGGCAACTTAGCTCTAGGCATAGGGTGGTGTGGTGGTAGTAGTAGTAGTAATGGTCTAAAATGACTGTAAAGTATAGGAATGAAACCCTATCTCGTAAAAAGATGTTTCAGAATCCTCCAGTTAGCAGATGGTCTTGGCCTATCATGGGGCTGTTGCGCTATTGAAGAAATGTATTATGCTATATATAAATGTAATATTTAAATAGGTTGTTAATTTATGTTTTGGTTTGTCGCTCTAAGGTCATTTATTTGCACACGTTAGGCTAATTAGACCCAAACCTACAGTTTAAAAGTGGATTCCGAAGCACTAACAAACAAACATGCCACCAAGAAGATTCGAACCTGAAGCCTGTGGAGCGCTAGCTAATTGGCCATCAGGAGGCATTTATTTTTTATTTACTACTATAAATACATGCCTTATCAGAATTAAGTCTACTAATATATAACCTTTTGTATTCTTCGGAGTGCATTGGAAAAAAAAAATTCTTTCAAACCTGCAAAGCTTGGTATTGTTCTCCATCGTGTGGAGCCAATCAGAAGTTCTCATATCAGTGCCAGTTATGGGCACGATAAATCAGCAGGACTAAATCCCTTCGTTTGAACTTGAAGATAAATTAAGCAGCTTAAACTGCCAGAGGCCGATTAGGATGCGCGTGTTTTCTTTTTCAAATAGATACATTATAGCAGACCCTGTGTTGAACCCTAGTTAACTCTGAATCTGCTGTATATCTAAATATCTTGTGGCGAATGCAGCTGCCTATGTTATATATGGAGCTCAATCATTTCACTGTATGACGATGTAAGTGACACCAAATAATTTAATATTCTTTTTCTTCTTCTTCTTCAATGGCACAACAGAACCATGGTAGCCTAAGGCCAGCTGATTTCGAAACATGAGATATTTTCTTTTTACGGGGTAGGGTTACATTATTGTCTAATTTGACAGTAGACCGCAACCTACGTTTTTAAAGTGGACTCCGAACCATTATAACCATTCATGACACCTCGCACAGAGAGATAGTCACTCGATCATCAGGCCTCTATAATTTAATCTTAAATAATAAAATTACAAAAGAATTTATGCATATATATATATATATATATATATATTAAACAACTTTTATTTTACTATAATGTACATTCCGAAAGATTACATTAGAAACTTACGTTGTAAAATAATTCAATCGGAAAGTATTAGCAGTAAGAATAAATCTGGTAACCCTTAATGCATGCAGCCTAGGTAAGAACAGATGCGTGACAAAAAACGGGCCATTAGTCACTTTGGAGTTATGGATGTCTCATATTGAATTTCATGTCGCCGACGTCTTACCTTCAATTTTACAGCCTGTGCAATTCTCCTTTTTCTTTAGCGCAGAAGTGACCGCGACGTTTATTTTAAGGAATGCTTGTTTATCCATAATCCGAGACATTCATACTTTCTTAAATTGATTTGGTATTTTGTGGAAAAGAACCCATTTATGACAGAAATGGTAAAAGTAATTTCGATACTGCCGAGCAGTAATTTACGGAGAACAACATTTTTTTTGTTAGTAAAAAAGGGTCTTTATATCCAGTATGTGTGTTGAAAGTAACTAATGATCCTAGTGATCTAGGAAGGACCCTGATGGCTGAGTGACTAGTGTTTTGGCATTCAGTTCGAGTCCCAGCGATGTCATGGATATTTGTAGTGAATTGGGCACCACTTTGAACCGTAGGTCTAATATATGACTGTAGATCGTTTGGCATAGGGCACAAACTATACTCGTACTCCTACAACCCTAATCTATAAAAAGACATCGGCCCATAGGCTTCAGGTTCCAATCCTCGTGGATGTTTATTAGTGAACGGATTCCACGTTAATTCTGGTCTAATTACCTAAATGCGCAAATGGGTAAAACCAAACTGTAAAAAGACAACATCTCATGTTTCGGAATCTGCCAGTTATCAGATGGCCTTCAACCACCACGAGGCAGTTCGCCATTGAAAAGAAGTTATGAAAAAACATAATTTTATTAAATTCTTGATTTCAGGTAACAAATTTTACTGTCATGTGCAACCAACGTACTCTTATGGTAATATAGCCCGACTTATAACCCAGTGGTGAATGTGAAGGACAGTCCTGGTTCTGATCAGCTAACAGCTTCTGTCACAGTCGCTGTTTTCATGACATGGCTCGACTGTGATAGTGACAATGGGTTTGAAGCATATCGCATTAATACCCCGGCTTTCTCTCATATGAAACAACAATGCGGGGCAGTTGGTCCCCTAAAAGTCTCCCTGGAAGGCTATGTACTTCCCTCATCAATAGTTATTTGGCTATTCGAGGCATACTAAAGAGAACAGGAAATGTAACTTGGGATACACATGGAAGTGAATATGAAAGTATACATGCAGCTTACCAATCATAAAAATATGATAATACGGTTAAGTATTATGCAGCAGACGACATGGTAGAGAAGTGAGTGAGATTATCTGGTGGGAGTTATCCAAATAATATGACATTCCCATATGGCATGCAAATAGAGATCATTTTACATATCTTCATTTTTACATACATCATTCCTATCCTGTTTTACTTCTTTATTTAAACTAAATACTTATTCGCATACTCAAATTCAAATTTTATTCGTAGTTAAATGATTTGATTCCGCTAACGACGTATGTTAAATAAATTTTCCACAAAATGTCTATACGTGATACATATTGTTACAGTATTTCTTACCGGTTCAAATTGCCAAATGTAAGTGTTTCTTGTTTCCTCTCACACAATATTTTTGTTTCGCAAGTGTTGCTATGGTCACACAAAAACACACTTTTTTCTTTCAAAATTCACCAATTTTTAATCTTTATACTAGTCACCAACTTCTTAATACAAATACTTGCAATTACTTACGCGAATAAAACTCTCTTATCAGCCATGATGAACGCATTCATGCTGAACGAATTAGGTCGAATACGTGATGAACGAGTTAGAAAGAATGCAACAATACTTAAGTTTCCGGTCAAAACAAACAAAAGTCCATACTCAAAAATCATCTTACACTTCACAATTTATGACTTTTATTTTTTTTATTTTGTTTTGTTGATTTTTATAAGTTACAAAAAATTTGAAAATCAAAAAATTTTGGAAAAATAGTTAATTCCTTTTGATCATACAAAAAATTTAACTCATTAAAATATTTTATTCATTAAAATTTATATCAAAAAAACATTTGAACATAAAATATAAACACTGAACACTAGCCAAAGATAAAGGTAGTTTCCTACAACCAGTACATAAATGTTCTGCCATTTAAGTAGGAAAAGCTCCCATCAGCCATGATGAACGCATTCATGCTGAACGAATTCAATCGGACGAATTCGTGATGAACGAGTTAGGAAGGCAAACAACAATACTTCAGTTTCCAGTCAATATATTTTTCCATGAATTCAAAATCATAATTAAATTTAATTAGTTAATTATGATTTTTTTTTAATTTTTTATTTTGTTATGGTGATATTATAAGTTAAAAAATGAATGAAAATTATTAGACTTTCTGCAATAAATAGAAAGGTGAAAACTTAAACTTTGTTAAAACGTTAGATAATTGTTTTATTATATAAAAAAAATTTAAATTTAATTAAAATATTTTATTCTTTTTCCTTTTCATCATGTTTGAAAATTTTTATCAAACAAAATCATTTATACAGAAAATATAAACACTGAAATCTCTGCAAATATGTTTTATTATGTAGCCAAAGACAACGGTATTTCCTGCTACCAGTACATAAACGTTCCGCCATTTAAGTAGGGAAAAAAAAAAGACAGATCAATATAGCCAGCGAGAACATCTAAGTAATTTCAACCTTAAATGATGTTTCTACCTCAGTAATGGTCCTTTTCATGCTATACTGGCTTGCGGTACATAAGTTTGCCTTAAAAGAGGTTCGCCAGTTTTTTTCTGTCTGTTCGAATGCATGCATGCATTCAAGAATTTTTAATTGTTGAAAAATTGCAATTCATTAAGCAGTAGTTGGACTAGGGTTTGGCCAAATAGCACGTGGATCTTTGCCAATTTGTGTGAGTTACCTTTTTACAAGCTGCGTTGTTAATTTTTAATGATGGGGATTATTTCATGTTTTAAATAACTCCAAAAGACCAGAAAAATGTGAAAAAGAGATAATTGTTTGATTTAGGAGTGAGGAAATGTGTTTTAAATTTTTTTGTATATAACACTTGAATTTTTATTTGTCAAATTAAAATCTTGTTTACAAAGCGGCTCATTTTGTTAATGGTCGACTTTGTGATGGTTATAATTATAAAATTTCATTTTGTCTTATCGTTAGTATATTTTTAAGAAAGATTGTATTTTTGTTTTAAATTCTGACTTGAATGTTTTTTTTTTTTTTTTTGGTAATTATCTTTTGGCAATTCCGTGGAATCGTTTGGTTCTTTTTTAGTCTTTGAAAAATTTTGAGTTTGTTAAGGAAATAAGGTTTATCTATTTTTTTCTTTTATGTTCTCCAATAACAAACACAATAATTTTGTTGATTAACATTATAAAACAAGTAATATAAAAAAATTTTTTTTTTTTTTTAAGTCGATTCCCATTTTTTTTTTTTCACTATATTGCAGAAAAGTCTTTTACAAATAAAGTTGAAATTTTCATCTTGCATCTGGCGCCATCTGTTATTAGGTACATGCAACTTTAATTAACTAAAATTAATTAATTAAATTTAATTAATGAATTAATATTTGAAAAAACTGTATTAGCATCAAGTGTCATCCACTACAAGTTTAAAAAATGTATTTGAACTTGAGTGGATGAATAAAAAGTATTTTATTAACGATTGAAAATTTGAACAAGATATATATGGGAGAGTGTGAACTAATAGAAGGAATTGAATAACATTATTAACAACATAATAACATAACATAAATAACATAACATTATAAATAAATAATGCATAACATTATAAATAACATAATGCATAACCTTATAAATAACATAATAACATAACATTATAAAATAACATTATGACAGAACATTATAAAAAACATAGCATAACATTTTAAATAACATTATAAAATTTTATTTTCGTGTTATCGTTTGCATGTTTTTAAAAAAGATTCTATTTTATTTGAATTCTGACTTAAATGTTTTTTTATTCAATTCCTTCTATTAGCTCACACTCTCCTTTATATATATATATATCTTGTTCAAATTGTCAATCGTTAATAAAAATACTTTTTATGCATCCACTCAAGTTCAAATACATTTTTTAAACTTTTAGTGGATGACACTGGATGTTAATACAGTTTTTCAAATATTATATCATTCATTAAATTTAATTAATTAATTATAGTTTTTTTAATATTTAAGTTGCATATATCTGACAAAATGGCGTCAGATAAACTTTAAAAATGATTGAAAATTATTTATAAAGGACTTTCTGCAATATACTGAAAAAAAGTAGGAATTGACTTTAAATTTTTTTTTTATGTTATTTTTATTATTTTAGTAATTATCATTTGACATCTTCGCAAAAAATCTTTTTGTTCTTTTTTGTCTTTAAAAATTTTAGTTTGTTAAAGAAATATGTTTTTATCTTTTTTCTTTTATCTTCTTGCATAACATCCATAATTGATTTTGTTAGTAACATTAAAACATAACATTATAAATTACATTATAAAATTTCATTTCCGTGTTATCGTTTGTATGCTTTGAGAAAGATTCTATTTTATTTAAATTCTGACTTAAAAGTGTTTTTTTTTCTTTTGGTAATTATCTTTTGGCATTTTCGCGAATTCGTTTGGTTCTTTTTTAATCTTTGAAAATTTCGAGTTTGTTAAAAAAATAAGTTTTTATCTTCAATCTTTTATCTTCTCGTATAGCATACATAACAACTTTGTTAATTTTTAATGATGAGAGTTTTTTTTTTTCTAATTTTCAATAAAAAGGAAGAAGAATAAAAACGGGAACAATTGAAATGAATATTTGATTTTAAAAACGCAAGTGTTATCTTTATTTGCGAAATTTAAAAAAATTTTTTATATTTTAATATTTATTTTGACTCAATGGTTTGCCTTTTTTATTCAAATGAAGTTAGGAGATTATTATCCAAATAAGATTGTGGGGCATTCTGTATTCAACAACATCAAACAACTTTATACAACATTTTTTCATAATACTAGCATTTTTTTTTTACTATGGAAATAATAAGAGGATTTTTATCTTATCATAATATTACTGTTGGTTAAACCAAATAACATTATTTTCCAGATTATAATGTATGGGACATTACAATTCTTAAATATCAGTAAATGTACTTCATTTTTTCAATTTATGAAAATTATAGCAGTAAGTATTGTAAGAATTATTTTTGACCTACAATAGTTTATTAAAAACTATTTTATGATTATATCACTCTAATGAGAAAGAATAAAACTTCAACTATAACTTAATAATAGGTAAAGTGTATCTTTGTCGAGTTAAATGGAATAATATGGCAAAGCAACTATAAAATTGTACTGCACTTTTAATTATTTATAAAAATAAAAACAAAAAATGTGAATATTTTTATTTAATCGACTCAGTAGAAAACGTCTATTATTATATTTAAGCAAAATTCTGAAATCTTTTGATATCGATTAATATTTTATTATAATCTCTTGACAACTTCCCAAACTCTTTCGCACTTTGAACATTGTATTTAAAAGATTTAAGTTTCAAATTTTATTTTTTTATACTACTTGTTTTATTTTACTATATAGTTTTACCTTAGAGAATTACGTATATGTTTTCTTTTTTTTTAATGAAAAGTTATTCGTCACATTTATTACAACAGGTTTTTTTTTTTTTTATTGCTTTATTTAATACACTTAAACAAAAATAAAATCTGTATTTTGAAGATCATATATAAAATAGATCTATGATAACTTAAATGATAGATTTTAACATAACAAACTACTCTAAAATAGCATGAAATTTCGACATATTGTTCGACTAGTTCTCAGTGATTATGTTCTCAGATTAATCTGCTAGGGTCTCAAACCATGTTCAATTGATAACATGCGCAGCTAGTGTGGAAAAGAGATGGAGTTATATGGAAGTATATTGTTGGAGTCCATTGCAGTCCCTGTTTTCAGAAATTAGGATATACCAATGGCAGTTGTGATATTGTGTATAAAGCATCTTGTATAATTAAGTCAGGATACAAAAAAATGATCATTATATTTATTAACGAATTACGTAAACAATATCGCCTTCGATACTTTTATTATCACTCATACAAAACTTTTACACTAAACATAAAATGTTTTATCAAATTATAATCACAAAAACCGCATTCTAATATTTGTAGCAGTAAGATAATTAGAATTGATAGAATCTATTCTAATATTTTGTAGTATTAATACAATTAGAATAGGAAAAATATCTTTTCAAATATTTGTAAAATTAACATAATTAGAATTAACAAACCTGTTATAATAATTGTAGTATTAATACAAATAGAATAGAAAAATACCTATTCAAATATTTGTAGTATTAATAAAATTATTGATGGAATCTGTTCAAATATTTTTAATATTAATATAATTAGAATTGACAAAAACCTGTTCTAATATTTGTAGCAGTAATACTAATAGAATAGAAAAACACCTGTTCAAATATTTGTAGCATTAATATAATTAGAATTGACAGAGCCTGTTCAAATATTTGTAGCAGTAATACTAATAGAATAGAAAAACACCTGTTCAAATATTTGTAGCATTAATATAATTAGAATTGACAGAACCTGTTCAAATATTTAGTAGTAATGCAATTAGAATAGAAAAATCCGTTCAAAAATTGGAATATTAATATTTATTTGTAGTATTAATTATGGTTTTTATTATTTATCTGAAGTAATTAATAATTATTAACCTAATGTTACTTTACTTTTCGTGCATTACTAAGACTGAATTCAAATGCAATTTATTTATAATTGTGATAACAGATTTCAATAAAATACATTTAATGTTATTTTTCTCGATGTAGACCAACACATTTATTAAAAAAAAGAATTTGACATTGCATTTTAAAAATCAATTAAATCCCTTTTATATTAAATTTAAAATATTGCATATAAAAATAGAAATCATAAATATAAATCGGTCATAAACTTTCAAAAACAACTTTTATCACAAAAGCATTAATGTTTTATTAAAAGCAATCTTAAAATCTAAAAAATATTGTAATGATCCTCTTTGTAGTCTTTGAAAGCTTGCATTTTTTCTTTCAATTTTTAATATCTGGTCTGTAAAATTATTTTTAAGCCTGGTTTTCGAAAGACCTGCTTTACCTTTATCTTTGTACCGTAACTGCACTTTGTCTTCATTAGTTCCACCTACTCCACTAACACATTTCCGAGTAAATTAAAAATTCCTCGTTATGACCAGACAAGCAAAGTTAACGACTTCATAGTGCAAGATAACAAGCGCTTCTCCTTTAAATCAGCGAAAAATATCCCAAACACAAAATGCTGTAAGAAAAATAAAGCTTTTATAGGGAAAAGCAACCAAAAAAGGGAAAAAATCCTAATTCCAGTTGCAGTGGAAAGTGCTTTCACAGTTATTGCACATCTTTAACAAAATCCCTTTTCATCAAAAAAGTAATAAAATATTAATCCCTTAATTAAACTCGCCGTAACTGAAAGTTGTAAAATTTATTGGAAGACTCTCACTCTCTCGTTATGATTGGATAGATAAAAGTTGGTGTCTCTTGTATTCATCAGTTGGTTTTAAAACTCAGTTAATGAATTCTGCTTGTTAAGCCTGTCAAACATGTCAGACTGTCATCTTAGTGTCAAAAGGGTCATACTATTTAGGAGATGTTATTTGACAATGCTAATTAAATTTTCTGTTTTTTATTGTCTATAGTTGTTGATGGGGATTTAACTATTAATTTGTTGGTGGTGAATCAAGCTGAAATTAGGATTGATGGTGAAACCCAAATTAATGTTCTAAAACAGAAAAAAAATGTTCGAGTAATCTCCTAACATGTGCGGGTCCAGTTTGTGGCAGTCGAGTTACAATGCGCCTGATGAGGGACTACCTTGGACAGAAGTGCTGCTACTTCTTTGTTTTCTGCCAATGCATGGGAGAAAACTACCTCGCACGTAGGTTATCTTCGGACGAATTTTCTTTGTTTTCTTCAAAACCATGGGGAAAACAACCTTGGACGTTGGTTAATGACGGAAGTCTATTACTTCTTCGTTTTCTCCCAACGCATGAGGGAAAAACTACTTCGTACAGAAGTGCCGGTCTTGAAGGGGGAAAGACCAACCAAGAAAAATTGACGTCAGTCATAGAAAATAACAGAGAGTCAGAGAAAATAACTATTGTCACATTTGAAGAAGGGACGCAGTGGAAGAACACGCATGAAGTGTGCTCAGCAGCGGAGATGGTTTATAGGAGAATTCAAGCGAAAAGAGCTTGTTGGTTGCAGACTCGGCCAGAGGTTGGAGAAGGTCAATGGCAATGGAGATTGGATAGCATTGCCAGGAATATGGAAAATTCGAGGAGATCGCGTGAACCTTAGAGTTAGAACAGATTCGAGAAGAACTCCAGAATTCTTGGAGTTTGAGCAGATTATTAGAGAAAGTCTCCAGAACCCATGCGAAGGACTCGTGATGTGTAAGCAGAGTGTAGCTGCTCCCGAGTATTGTCATCATGTATTATATTGCATTTGTAAGTAGTTCATTGATGGGTATTATATTGATTGTTGAACAATTTTGCATTGTAGATAAGTCAACAAATAAATGTGTTAATGGATTCATTGAAGTTGTCATATATTGAATCCTTGCTACCATAAATTTAAATTATTTTTAAATATTTAAAATTACATCATGCTTGACTCGCGGTCCAATAGCAACGTGCCTAACTGCAGTTTAAATCCGCTAGCAGCATTGTTGAATGACTGCGAGAGCGATTTTGATGGCGATTGTGGTAATGTGTATAAAGCATCTAGCATCGATAATCAGGCTGCCTTTTTGAGAGTTTTCCAGGATTTAACCCATACAATATGCTAATTCGGGGCACTTTCTCCCAAAAGTCCTCCTGTTGGACATTGTCCTTCCCTCAACATTCATTGGTTGGCTGTTGGTGGTATACATGATCCACCAATGTTCCACACACAACTTCCAAACCGATAATCGAGGGGAAGGGGTACATAGAGAGGGGAAGAGAAAAAAAAACTGCAGTGTTAATTTATTTGTAAGCTTTGATTCAATTACATGACAATAGAAGTTCATTTATCGCTGAATCAAAATGGCCAATGGCTACTGAAATTTTCCCATCAAATTATTTTATAATTTAGTTAAAGAATTAGAATAGATAAATTTATTTGTATTTCTGAAAACTGTATTGTGAGAGAAATCTCATTTTAAAAGTGGACTACGTGATCTGATGGATAGGGTGCTGAGTTTCCAGAATTCAAGATGCTTGGTTCACATAATTAAAAACTGTCACGTCTATGCTGGGATAATAAATCAATCTGCCAAAAAAAAAACTTTCATTTAATAAAATATATTAAGTATCCTTAGAAAAAGGTTTTCAGTAAAATTGGCCTTCAGTACTGAAGACTTCACTCCCAAAATGTAATTACACTAGCAACGTTTCAAACCATAAATTACTTTATTTTTAATTGTTTTCGCTTCAAAAGAAATACCAAAAGAAGGTAAATCCTTCGTTATCAACCTCCAAATTAGAACTGTGCCATCACAATAAGTGACTCTTTCGAGGGAGGTGATGGGATACGACTTATAGGTTCTAGGTCAAAATGGAACATGATCCGAGCGTCCGAAACCCATTGCGAAAGTCGTTTATCAAAGTGACAAGGAGTTATAACAACTGCTAGTTCCAATGCTCTTCAGACTGTCTGTTTAGCCTCAGCCTCAGAAGGAATGTGGTACATTGAGAAAGAAGTGTTTGACTTTTCCCCAAGTATATATATATATAAAACAAAACATTGATGTCATATAAAATTCATGGCATATTTTCTCCTATTCTAAAAATGTAGTTTCATTTCTTACAGTACTGAATGATATAAGCCGTAAAAAACGAAAAAAAAGATCATTTCTTTTCTGTAATCTAATATGATATTACTATTAACATTCTAACATGAAAAATGATTTTGCATTCATTGCTTTCTAGGAAAATCTGGAAATAATAAATTAAATGAATTAATATTTTTTTATTACAAAAGCACCTGATTTTTACATCATCGACTCTCAGGCATCACAGATTTATAAGAATGGAGCATAAAGATGGAATGCAAACCAACAAAACAGTGACTCATACAATAACATTAATTACATCAAAACTGTGACTACATAAAGATAAAAAGAAAATTAGTCTCTGGATGCCAATTGCATCCACTCTCTAGCCCACCAATATCTGGTGTAAAAGTTTTCTTCATTCAATGAAGAACAACTTAGTAAATGATTTTTGTCCATCTCAGAGTTGGGGTTGCACAAATGACTATTATATATATACCAATATTATGTAGATGTTTGGTAAGACAATCATGCCCAGTTTCCACGGGCGTAAGGCCGGTACTGCTATGGATCTAGGGGAGTCTGGGATAAAATGAATTTTAAATGAAGTAAAATGAGAAAAGATTCATAAAATATGAACTGATAACAAAAAATGTTCCAAATTTAATGAAAACATCTTGCGTATTTTCTGTTTTTATTTTGTTTACAAAAATTCTAACAGTTGTCATAATAAACCCATTCTCAAATTATATTGATTCAACAAGTAATTTACTCAATTTTCGCAGTATTTAATCTAAACACTTACTATTATATTGGTGCCAGAAATATATTATGATGTTAGTAAGTAATGTTTAGTTTAATATCTGTGTACGACGGCATTGTTATATACATAAATACATAAATTACATTTACTGTAGAATTATTAATAATGTTTAGTTTAACATCTAAACATTATTTATAATTATTTATAATTTTCAACAACATTGTTATATATATTACATGGTTAAATAAATATTTGTTTTTGTATGTCTTATAAAATTCAGCAAATCATTTCCAATTGTTAATTTACAATAGGCTGTATTGGAAGTACAGTTCAGAAGGAGTACACATTGTATTGAACAGAAACAAATTATTTATAGCATAAGTGATTAAAAAAAAACCTTTTATTTATGATGCTTCCATTTCGAGAATTTCAGAAATGTGCTGCTTTTTTTTTTTTTTATCAAAGAATGTTTTTTAACATGAACTATTAAAAAACAGCATGACTTTCAACAGGAATAATTTTTTGTTCACAAAATACTAGATAAAAATTTATTTTATCATTCTAAATAAAAATGTTTATTTTTTTAAGTACCAAAGAAGTCAGTATTGGAAAAAAATACACTATTCTTCTTTAATTGCTTGATTTGATAATCGAAAAAAGACTTTCATTTTTTTTCCGAAAAAAAAAAATAAATAAATAAAAAATAAAAGCCTAGAGATAGTAATCTCTAGGCTTTTATTTAAATAGATTTTTAGATAAACTTTCTAAAAAATCTAACTGTTTTTATACTGCATATTTTTTTTTTTTATTTCTGAATATTTGGATAAAAAAATATATGCATTTTTTAATTTGTTATTTGATTTGATAATGAGAGTTTATTATCGTAAATTTTTTTTTTTCTTGAATTCTAAAACACACATGCATTAAAAAACCCATATTACGGTTAAAAAATATAATCTGTAAAATGGAATTTGTTATTTTAAGTACAGTATTAAAACAAGTAGAAAAAATAATTAATGATTTAGAAATTCAAAACATAAAAATATTTTAAGGATCTATCTTAAAATATTTTCCGTTTCAGAAACGATATTTCTTTTCTGTAGAGTAAAAATGTGAACTTAGTATATTATTTTTTTAATTATCATTTGATTATTCTCCAAGTAATTCGAAATCAAATTTAAAAATTTATAAAAGTGGAAATTATATTTATAAATTAAAAGCATTAGATTTGTTTTGCTTCTTTTACGAAACCCCTTTTTTTTTTTTTTTTTTTTTTTTTTTTTTTTTTTTTGCAGATTTATGAAATTGCTGGATTAAAAAAAAAAGATTTCAGGTCTTTTCAGTTGAAACACGAAATTCAATTTTACATCTTTAAAAAAAAAGGAATAGTGATAAATAATTTAGAATCCAGAAAATAGCATAAACTAATTTCATGTTGAATGAAAATGTTTACCTTAAGGAAATTAGTTGAATTGAATTTTTAAATAAATAAATAATTCGACTCAGTATAAATATTTAATTCTGTAATAAAAAAATATTTTTAAATGCTTTTTTTTTTATTTAACAGTACGCAATAATATAAAAAAAGAAAATTTGAATAATTTCAGAGAAAATAAAAAACATTTGCTTAAAAAACACATTTTAAGAAAAATCTATCATTTTGATATTTATGTAAAGTACAGAAAGGTGTTTCCCGCCATAAATGGAGAAATTTGCATTTTAAGTCCTGCACAACTAAAATATTACGTCAGCTGTTAAAATGTCTTCATTTTTGTGGAAAACATTGACTGGCATAGAAAAATTCCTTATTTAAAATAACCCCGTTACAAAAACCCAACCCAAAGATTTGCACGCATCTCTCTCTACATATACATAAAAAGTGTTCCAAAATTTACACATGATTTTATTTTGAGCAAATTTTTGAAAATAATGTCTCTTGCAAAAACTAATCTGTTTGATATATAATTTACCTCCAATCGTAAATCAGCTAAGAGATTTAAGTAAATTCTTTTGCGGTATAAAAATATTGAAATATCAGCCAAATTTTAATGACTATTGCGTGAATTTTGATTGACTGAAATTTACTTAAATTCCTATTAAACTCGTGGCCCAGTGGTAACGATCGTAGCAAGCGTACAGAAGGACTTATATTCGGATCCGTTGATGGCGTCCGTTGCAGTCACTGCTTTCAGAAATGAGGAGACTAGGTGACTATTGTGAGACCGTGTTAAAGCCTCACACATCGACAGTGTCAGGCTGTTTGGGTATTTTTCTGGTTTTTACCTATACAACAAGAAAATGCGGTACGGTTACCTCTAAATGTCCTCCTGAAAGGAATTGTTCTCCACACTTGTCGGTGAGCTGTTCGTGGTATACACAAGTGGAACACAAGGCCCACCGATGGTCAGCAAAACAAAGCAAAAAAAAACCTCCAAAAACTAAGTAGTTCAGTGTAAATAAACTGAACTGTTGTAAATAAAAACAACTCAGTCATCTTGTGAACAACACAGCATAACGTATAAGTACAACATAACGCCATATATATATATATAAAGATATAAAAACACCTACACACAATTCGGAAGCATTGTATTGTATAAAAAAATCCATAAAAAATATTATTAAGAATATATTTATCATTTCAGTCATAAAAAGAGCATCAAGCTTCAAAAAAATTCACCATCTTGGGATTAGTTTTGTCAATGAATGTATTTTTGCTGCCTACTCCTACTAAGCATACTCATTAGTTAAAAAAAATTGCTTCGTTGAAATATGTTAAAAATAGATTTATTAGTCTATGAAGAAATCTCCGTGCGTGTAAGATATCCGACGATAAAAATCGCCTCTCTTTCGGCGGTATTTCAGAAACTAGATCACCGAACATATTTCATTTCTTCACCACACTGAACACATAAAGAACAGTTTCTAGAGGTAGAGAAACTGATGTCAACTGCAGACATCAGTTTTGCAGCATTTTCAACTTCTTCTTTTTTTTTTTTAACATACCATGGCATTTTTGCGTTTTTGGAACATCAGATGCTGTCATTTTTTAAAAAAATTTTTAGCGTTAAGTCTCTCTTATTTGAATATGAAAATCAAATGTTAAATAAACTATTATTTTTATGCTCATTTTTATAGGTTTTTAAAAGAATTACATTCAGTTATGCTCACAAAAATTGAAGGGTATTTCAGTTTATGTTCGAATAATTTTCCATAAAGTTCAATTATAGAAATGTTGTTGTAGAGAACACCAAATATTTAACATGAAGGTCTTCATTACAAAGAGAGCAGATATGTAGCAGAAACAGCGTCACACAAGATGTTAAACTGTAACTGTTTTCAGATGTAACTTATTTAACTGAGCAAGTTTTTTTAAGTAAGCAACACAATTCTCATTGGTATAAAGTTTAAAGTATGCAAATTATTATATGCCTGAAATATATGAAATGTAATATTTTATTTTATTTTATTGTTATTTTTTTTAATAAATTTGGTGCAGTTAATTATGCTTTTGTGTTTTTTATAATTTATAATTTGACCCCAACTCTCTAAATTCTGTACCACAGGTTTAGGATTCGGAATCCCAGCGAGGCCATGGATGTTTAAATGTAGTGGTTCGGAATCCCCCTTAAACCGTAGTTACCGGTCTAATGTGAGTGTAAGACGTAAGGCGGACATTCCTCCTCCGTAAAAAGGAAAAAATCTTCTGTCTAGAAATCTGCCATCTGCAAACGGGCTTGGTCTCCTATGTAACCAATTAAGAAGTTCACTTATTATCATGATTTTGTAATTAATATTTATCTATATTTCGGTGGAAGTTTTCCTGATCTCTTTCGTAAATCTCACTGTTGATGAATAGTTACGCAAAAGGTCATCGCCCATCATGGTATACATAAGTAGAATAGGAAGTCTACAGACGCTAAAAAAAATGCTTACCACAAAATAAAAAAAGATATAAATATTAAATCTTTTGTTATTATCAGGATTCCTTAAAAACATTTGTGATAAATTCTTTGAGTGCAACATCCTTTTATCAGTGGGAGATTGACAAATGGTTATTACTATCAACTGCATCTTAAATGAAGCTATTTTCCTTCTGTGTTTGATTTAATGGTTGTTGCCGTCCCACTTAATGACTCGCGAGTCACATGCTTCACGGCAGATGATTCGCCTTTTCGGATTTCCGATTGGAGAGCAACAAATATTGATGGTTCTGTCTGGAATAAATGAAACGGCCATTTTTTTTCTTTGTACACGTAATAGTATTTTAACCCGTTGAATTCTTTTTCTCTATGTACCATCTAATAATTGATGCTATTTTTGTTATAGATATATAAATAATTATGGAATTTTAGTTAACGCATTTGTAGCAAAATGATATACAACACACAAAAATTTTTTTTTTTATAGTTTTACTTAATATTATAAATATCTTTTGACATCTGAAAGATAATCTTTATACTATTGGCTGGAGCGATCTGATGGACTTTGGAGTTTGAATCACGACAAGAAAAGCTGAACGGAAAGCTCCTGTATTGGTCTTGAGCAGGGGTCTCCAAACTACGGCCCCAGTCTCATCAATCCGGCCCGCGACAGCGAATAGTTTATTTTTGCTGTAATAAGTTGGATAAAAAACACAGAATGATAATAACTCGGTTTTATTGACTTGCTCGGTACAGCTTAATGACAAGCATAATACTCGGAAAATTTAACTTAAGCATAACAACTAACAAACAATTTAAATGAATCCCACTAACATTATAGACTAGTATAGACCCGCGGTTACCCTCGGTAGTTATATTGGGGTAAAGTATGTATATCGATGTTTGGAATGTATATATATCGATGTTTGAATGTATGTATATCGATGTTTGGAATGTATGTATCCTGAATCGAACATATGATTTTTATCCTGAAAATCCCCCAGGAACGGAATAGTCTAGAAATTATAGATAATGGCTGAAAATTAAAACTGTTTTACTGTACTTGGTACTTACTGAGTAAACAGTATGGCTCTAAGTTCCGAAAATTTGGAGACCTCTGGTCTAGAGAATTGTATGATAAATCTGCAGTCCAGAAAGTATATTTGGGATAAATTCATTTAAATTATTGATTATTAAAACCCCATTAAGCATGGGGTTTCCCAGTAGATAGACGGCCTTTTGCCCCCATGAGACTTTTGCGCGAATGATTATGATGATGATTTGATTTATATTTGTAAAACGTGGTTTATAGAAAAATATTTATATTCCAAATGGATTTAAACTTGGAAAGAAAAGCAACTGAGGAATCTATGCAATGAATAAATGCTACCTTACCCGTGCCCTAATAGCATCATTATAGGAGAGCTGAGTTTTGAAATCCCCTGGAGACATTATTGTAATCACTGTTTCAAAAGCAAGCAGACTGGATGGATTGTCGTATATAAGTCTCAAATCGAGAATTGTTGCCTGATAGGAAGTTTTCAGGATTTTCTTCAATTCATTATGCAAATGCGGGGCAATTTTCTCTTAAATGTCCTCTCTGGCGGCTGTCTTTAAACATGAACCCATCATGGGTGGACTGTTCATGGTTTAAATAAGGCCCACCAATGTTCTACCCTCTCCCCGTCTAACGTGTAAGGGGTTAGATACCCTAGATACCTGGGTGAAGTGTGCAGAAAAGAAAGGAATAGGCATAATAAATCTGTAGGAAGAAAAGTTCTTCTGTTGGGCTCGAAGACAAGAGAAATAGTTCGATCTTCAGAGATACTAATCTTAACTGTGTTTGTTCAAAATTGCTATTGCAAAATGAAGATACAATGTAGCTGTATCATTCCCTGCCCTTCTTGGTATACTTGGTGTGATAAGTCCAGTACATATTCACCGTTCTAACAGCGAAGATCTCCTAACAGAATAGTTCGAAAATAAAATCACTTGTAAAAACGACAATAACATTTCTGTTTATTTAGTTTTTTTTTATAATTAATTAATTGCTTAAATGCTGCTGTGGTTTGCTTTTCCATCTTATATAACTTAAAGAAGCTTTTAATTTCTTATTCAAGATCTAATAAGGAATTAATTATGATCAATCATTGTTGGTATATTTTCTTCACTACAATTTCTTGATCAGATAATTCGAAAAAATTGTTTATATTCTCTTCCAAAATATTATAGCAAACATTAGTGTCCAAAAATGGCGATCAAGTTTGTGACTTGACATTCGATTCCTTTAAGCAGTCAGAGAGATATTTGTATCATTTAGTTTTAATCAAATGCAGATGGTAACAAATTAAAATCGAGAACATCTAAATCAGCTTGCGTTTCAAACGTTACTGAGTCGTCAGCAGAATTTAATTTGGCATAAATGGAATTATTTAAATCATTGATTCTCCCAACTGTGATAAAGGAACCTTGCGATCAAAACTTTTATAAATTTGTTACCAAATTGTTCCTATTGTTCCATTATGTGTTTAATTCTCAGTGTCTTGCAGTGTAACACGGACATTCCATGAGTAATCTAGTACTTATGGATGGAAGGAAAGGGACAGCTTCTGTTGTGTTGGTGTATCCGTAGGTAGAAGCCTGACTTGACTCCGTCAGCTGCAGAAGAAGGGCAGTGCCTTCCGGGAGGACTTTTAGGAGGAACTAACCCATTTGCGTATCGTTTGGGAGAAAACACAGAAAACTCTCACCAGGTAGTTCCGACTCACGAGACAAGATGCTGAACAACGACAATTGAGTCTTTTCGTTTTTGAAACAGTGTCTACAACAAAAGCCGCCAGCGGATGGAACCTCTGCCCTAATGATCACATTGCCACTGAGCCACGAATCAGGCATTCCATGTCTTATTTTATATAATCTAACTATATTCAGATAAAATGCTTTTTTACTACCTACAGAAGATGTCCACACGTTTCTGTAACGATCTTCAACATAGATATTTATAAAAAAGTAATATAAAAAAATTTAAGTTAATTCATACTTTTTTTACTGTATTGCAGAAAGTCTTTTTTAAATAATTTTCATTCATTTTTTAAGTTTATCTGGCGCCCTCTATTGGTAGATACATGCAACTTAAATCTTAAAAAAAAAAAAAAAATTTAATTAATTAAATTTAATTACTGAATTAACATTTGAAAAAACTGTATTAACGTCAAGTGTCATCCACTACAAGTTCAAAAAAATGTATTTGAACTTGAGTGGATGGATAAAAAGTATTTTATTAAACGTTTGAAAATTTGAACAATATATATATACATAGGTAGAGTGTGAGCAAATAGAAGGAATTGAATAAATATAATTTTTATTTTTCTAACATGTTCAGTCTGGTAGTCCCTATGTGACACTATCGTATTACATCTTCATTTCCAAGATATAAGAGCTCTTATGAAAATATCAAAATTGATTATGCATAACTGTTCCTCCACAATATTCCAGTGTCCATTCAATGATTTGGGATGTCACTTATACAGAGTTTATATTAAAATCCCGAAATTCATTTAAATGGGTCTCAATTCCAGTTTCATTTCTCATTTTGCATTACATTTTTTTTTTTTTATCCTACGCCAGACCTAAGCATGACCGCCTGGCTTAGGACAAAAAAATATTGATCTCTGACCTACACCCCAATACAGTTCAGAATCACACCCAAAAAACAAATAGAGTCTTTTGCAGTATTTGCAACCACTACGTCAACAAGTCCAGGATAGTAGTTCAAGTGGTCCCCTGTCCATGTCAGTATGAGTCGAGCGAAGTGGGCAAGTTGGAAAGACTGCCAGTCCAAATCTGTAAAGGTGTTTCCTAAGAGAGTCATGTCCAGTTGGAAGGGGATTATCCAATAAGGGACCCCAAGTAGACCCTTTACAGAATTGGAAATAGTTTGGGTTTTTAAATATAAAGCAGTGCATTTAGCGATATGACTGGCAACCTTATCCTAATGGAACTTAACATAGCGAAGATTGTGTATGCAAAGTGACGGAAGGTCTTCTTTGAAAATTGGTAATAAAGCATATTTCTGATAGTAATCTGATAATTTTGACATTTTTTTCTCTATTCTTCTTATTTTAAGTTTTACAGTAATAATTATTTTAAGTTTACAGTAATACAGTAAATATTATTTTACAGTAATGATTATTAACACATTTGCGTTTACAAACATATTTTCTCTGAACAATCATTTTAGATTTTTTTCTCTTCTTTTTTCGGTAATAAATTTATCTTTTTCTATTGAAATTAAGATAAATATATACATGCCTCATTAACTGAAACTACCAACATTAATTTTTTTCTTCTTCATCAGCACCATTAGTACAACAGCCGTACGGTGGGCCAAGGCTGGCGGATTTCGAAAAGGAGATGTTTTCTTTTTACTGGGTAGAGTTTGTTAGCCCTATGCCCAACTCTCTACAGTCATATTAGACCAGGACATACGGTTTAAAGTATTTCAGTTTTTCATCTGTCAAATAATTTTTACACAACAATCTTCATATAGTCTTAGGATGAGAAACAGGTTTTGGCATTAGTCGATAAACGTTATGTTTTTTTTGTTGTTATTATTATTATTATTATTTGGCTTTAAATATTATTATTATAAGATTTTAAAAATATTGCTTACAGTTCCTATAGATTTGTTTAAATATTTTTGCGATTGTTTTCTTTTTTTTTTTGGGGGGGAGGGAGTAAATTTTCAAAACATGATATCTAAAGTCACTTGTCTAAAGACAAGCGACTTTAAATATCATAAGTATATTTTCTTTTTTCACCTTTATTTTGCATTTTTTTTAAACCTTTCTTTAAAATTTTATCTTATTTCTAATTTTTTTCCTTTTTTTTTTGTTCTTTTTTTTTTTTTTTTTTTATTGATTGGGCCACTTATTTGTGTATAAAAATATTAAAACTTTTTAATAATATAATTAGAGTATTTATCTTCCCAAAGAGTAAAAAATGTGTGTCTTTGATACACTGTTTATTTTTCGCGACATTTTACAACAAAAATCGTTTTAATAATGCAGATGACTATTAAGTCCAATTTCGAATTGATTCCATTCAGAATTTTTTTTCCATTAAATTTAATTCATGGAGGAACTCAAAATCGTTACAAAAATGTCTGAATACCCTCCATATTTTAATTAAAAATCTTTCTCTTTATTCATAGCTAGCAAATTTTATCTGGCGCAGTCTGGCTGCAAATAACAAAACAATTTTAGTTTTGATAAAATTTGTTAGAAAAAAATATCTATGAAAAGTTATTAAAAAAATATATAAAAAAATTAAATAAATAAAAAACTATCAATCTATAATAAATCAAAATTTATATAAAAAAAATTTAATAAAAATTAAAAATTATCGTTTGGCAAATTGTTAATGAAAAATTATTTATAATTATATAAAAAATTAATATATAATATATAAAAATAATATATAAAATAATAATAATATATAAAAAAAATATAATATATAAAAAAATATAAATATATAATATATAATATATAAAAATTAATATATAATATATAAAATTATAAATAAAAAGAATTTAGCATGTAAAGAAAAACATCTTAAGTTTGTGTAACAGCACATATAAATACCTCCCCCAAAAAAAAAAAAAATCCCAAAAAAACCATTCCATTTTTATTTGAAAAGAGTTTCTAATAAAAATAATGCTTTAAAATGCATTAGGCGCCAGTTGACTATGAGGATAAAATCGAAATTTAACAATAAAATTAAGGTTCTTATTTAGTTAAAAATAACTAATGAACAATTTTTTTTTTTTTTTTAACAACAGATACAAAACAATAAACCAATGAAAATATTACTATTGTAAATGTCAAAGGTTTAAATTTACAAGGAATACAGACAGCGAGACACACAAATATCTTGCTTTATATAGAGAGAGGGCAGACTATAAATGCAGACTCAGTTCCCAAATGTATTGCTCCATTGCCTATAGATTTTGTAGAAATGTATTGTCGTTTTATAGTAAACAATACAAATGTTAAAAATACTTTTGAGGTGTATGTGAAACATACTTCGAGACATAAAAATGTGAAAGATGCATGCGAGGCAGTTACAAACACTGAGTTTCTTTAACTGTCCATAAATTTGGTACTTAAGCATTGCAAAATGGCTAACTTCAAATATTATAAATTATATATTTAGTACATACAGCGAAATATGTATAAAAACTAATTTGCTTTTCAATGAACACATTTCAATTAAGTATAATAAAGTGATAGCGTGAAATCTTACATAATGTACATTTTCTAAGACAGTATCCAAATTTTGCACGTCCGTATAGATTTTCTCCAGCGCGCATGCTCATAGGAAAATTATTCAGATACGCTACACAATTTCTGACTGGGATTGCAGACGAATACTATGCAAAAACTTCTACTCGATGCCGTATAAATGAAAGTCATCGTTCCACTGAAAGCATTGGTAGATCCCCTAATGGATTCAAATCTTAATCTTTTCACATACCATTGCCGTACGTTACCAAAGGGTATCTGTTGCTATTACACGATGAGTTTAAAATTCAATTTCTACAATTATTCCAAATCCCCATTGAATAAATTTTTTAAAAATATTTTAAATATTTCCTTTAATAGATCCATATATTTAGTACGTTTAAATACTGAAGACATGAATAACATTTAGCTGCGTTAGTTTCAGCTATCTTTACGTTGTAAGAAATTTGATGCACTACATTTTACTATCCTTGGTTTTTCTCGATTGTCGCAATATGCTACTGGATCTTGAGCGAACGTGATGGATGATTTGGACAGAATTCTTGAGACAGCATCCATAGTTTTCCATAATGATGCTTGGAATCGTATGTTCCAGAGTTCTTTTTGTTGCATTGCATAATGCGAATGGAACGAAATCGAAGACTCAGGATTGAGATCCTCAAGGTCTCATAAATATTCAGGAAGAACATTTTCTTCTCCAAACTACTGTGCCATTTTTTTTTTTATATTTGAGAACTTCCAAATTGCGCTCAGACAAATTCATTCCTAAAGTACTTCCTTAAAGATTCTTCGATATTTCCATTTAAAAAAGTTTATGTGTGCGTATAGTATATAGATATACTGGTGCCTGATGGTTGAGTAAATAGCGCTCTGGCATTTAGTACCACAGGCTCCGGGTTCAAATCCCGGAGGTGGCATGGATGTTTGTAGTAGTTCGGAATCCACCTTAAACTATAGGTCCCTATCTAATATGGCTTTAGAGCATTGGGCATAAAACTAGCATCCCTACACCGTGAAAAGAAAACATCTGTCTCGAAATCTGCCGGTAGACTGATGGCCTTGGCAAACCAGGGGCTGTTGCGCCATAATAATGCGCGATAATAAAAAATATATATGTACATATTTTTCTTCTTTAAAGAAAAATATGTACATATATAGTCTTTTTTTTTTTTTTTTTTTTTTTAGTAATTTATTTTCTTAATCCTGCCTCATGGTAACATGGGCAGCTAGTGTATAGGAGAACGAAAGTTCGAGTCCGCTGGCGGGGTTCGATGAAGTCACTGCTTTTAGATATGAAGAGACACGATGGCGAGCATATGTGAAGCATCTCACATCTATAGCCGGGCTGTCTTCCGTGCGGCATCAAATGCAGAACAGTTACTTCTAATAGTCCTCCTGAACGTGGTGCCCTCTCTTCTTCACATGTTGGGGGCAATTCGTGATATACATAAAGGTCAAGCAATGTTCAACCAAAAATAATTATGTGATTATTTTAGATGTTTGCGTACTAATTTAAAAGCATTTTAAAACTCATTAATGACACTCATCCTAAATTTCTACTTAACGATGTACCAGTTGCATTAAAAATCCCTTTTAATTTAGAGTAAATTTTACCTATCTGTTGCATTTAATAACCAAACTATCTGTCAATTATGAGCAAGTTTCATTGGGTATCAGGGAACAATAGGCAAACAGGGTTAGAAATTATAATGTAAAAGTCTTATTATCATAGATATAAGAAAGATTGTATTAATGCTATCTTTTTTTATCTAATAAAATGTTTATATATTATAAGTAATTTATCCCTTCTACGCAATATTTAATATTACAAGACCATCAAAGCAAAAATGTAGTCCTCATGTTTTATATATATATATATATATATACTTCATTGGCGCCACAGCCAACCTGCCTACCGGATGGTTCCTTTTCATAGGGTAGGCTGTCAGCTATACGCCTAACATTCATATTAGACAGGAACCTGCGATTTAAGGTGGATTCGAACCACTACAAACATCCATAGCACCACCGGGACTGGCACTCAAAACCAGGGGAACTGAACTCAGTCATCAAGCCCAAACACATGTCTCTTTATCATAAATATTATTATTATATAGGTCAATAGTCTTATTCTGTAATTCGTAGTCTAAGTAATAAGGCAAAGCATATATTCTTAGTCTGTGGAACCGAGCGCCAGAACGCTAGTCAATCGGCCATCAAACCGTCAGGTTTTAGATAAAGATATCTAAAAAGAAGATGTCGTATGTATACAATATTATGCATATAGCACGTATATAGTATTATTTATATATATACATAATAAGAAATTTATTTACTTTATAGATCATGTAAAACCTCGTATAAGCATGTTTTTAGTTGTCCAATTACAATTACATAATAGCAAACTAAAAAGGACCATAAATAGTTGAGTAACTCAGGGGTGCGAAGGGTTTGAGTTACAACCCTTAATTTAAGAAAGTTAAGAAAAAAATTAAATTTTAAATGTCCCACTTCTGTTAAATAACTATACATCTAAATGAACCAAGCCTTTGTCATTTCAAATGGTGTCAAAATGCAACGTAAATTGAGTGCAACATAAAGCTATCATTATGTCACAGCAAACATGACGACTCTCAGCAAATGTCAGAAACCGCCCATTTTAATTGTCCACAGCATTTTGGAAAAAACGAGTGCCTAGATGATAGATGCATCAACACACAAAGGATTTCTCAGTAGAGTTGAGCTCATGCACGCATAACCAACTCCAAATGATGTACGAACACGCAAATTCCTTTAAACTAACAGCTCCAAACACGCTGTTTATTCCCCAAAGAAATCAAAACTCCCCTGAAGAATATGGATTTGATATGTTGCGTCCGCATTTTTAAAACTAGAGGCACATAATTGGTTGTAGCGTTTCGTTAACGAATGGAATACCGAAAAGTTTGTTTTGAAATGTATTGAAACAGCTATAAATAGTGATGTGCGAAATGGTATAATACTAGGGATGCCTTCGACATTTATGTTATTGGGTTTCCATTGTAGTACCTGATGGCCGATTGACTAGCGATCGGCGCCATTTTCGTGTTCAAATCGGGCCGTCGGTACCATGGATGCTTTTAGTGGTTCGGAAATCTCTTTAAACCGTAGGTACCGGTGTGTTATAATTGTTGGGCATAGGACTGACAAACCTACCCCATAAGAAAAGCATCTCCTTGTCTCGAATATCTACCAGTAGGCAGACGGCTTAGCCCATCGAGGAGCTGTTGCACCAATGAAGTGTTTGGGTTTTGTTTGTCGCTCTACTGTCCCTTTGTGCATACTTTAGGTTAGTTATATCGGAACCTACAGTTTAGAGTGGATTCGAATAACCAACAAACATCCATGCCACCTCCAGGATTCGAATCTGAAGCTTGTATTACCGACGACCCGATCGTTAGCCAGTTGGCCATCAGGCTTCCACGCGCCAATGAAGATTTGGTTTGTCGCTCTTCGGTCATTTTGTGCCCACTTTTAAGCTAATCAGACCGTGACCTACAGTTTAACGTGGATTTCGAACGACTAACAAACATCCATGCCACCACCAGGATTCAAACCTGAAGCCTGTGGTACCAACGGTCAGAGCGCTAGCCAATTGGGCATCAGGTCACCGCGCGCCAATGAAGGAGAAGAAGAAGAAAAAGCGTGTTCATATTAAGATTCGAAATCTGACATGTAAGTCTGGAATTAAAACTGCCGTGTCTGCCCTCGGTATGAATACATTAAAACTGTGGGCTATAAAGTCCTTTTGTTGGTCTCTAAAAGGAAGAAAATCATGCGATCTCCGAATATGACATCCATATTAGTGTTACAAAAACAAATTGTGGAGTGGCGCATTGAATATAGGAGTGCCGAGGTTCGAATCAGCTGGTGACATTGTTGTATTATTGCTTTCAGAAACGAGGCTGAGACCTGATAGCTATAGGGCCTATTATCTATATCTACCTCCTGAAAAATGCTATCTATTATACCATCTATATTTACCTCCAAGATAACAGGCGACATTATGGTTAATTGGCTAGAGCTCTTCAAGTTCGAATTTTGGCAGGGGCATGGATGTTTGTTAGGGATTCGGAATCCGCTTTAAACTTTAGGTCCGGTCAAATTAGCCCAAAATGTGCAAAAAATTACCGTAGAGCGACAAATCAAACCAGAAACTATGACAATGTATGACTATTGTAATAGTATGTATAAAACCGTCTTTCTTTGATAATCCGACTGACTGGTGAGATGTTTTCGGGTTTTCACCCATACGACACGCAAATCTGAGGTAGTTATCCAAAAGTTCTCCTAGAAGGCAGTGGCCTCCTTTTAGCATCGAGGGACTGTTTATGAGATGCATAAGTTGTACTAAAGACCAGACGATGGTTAGCAAAGAAAAAAAAGAAACTGCGGTTGCTATGTAGCAGACCTTCCATGGTGCATTCTGGATAAGATTGAATCCTTTAAATATAATCTGTATTCCCAGAAACAAATTGCTACAGAAACATTTTCTCTACAAATACAGTAGTGGACAAATATGGCGATCGAGCAAGTGAATTGGCATTCAGTTCGTTTTAACGATGCGAGAGACAGAGAAATTTGTTAAGTTTATTCGTTATCAAGTACAGATGGTGACACATTAAAGTTCAGAATATCTGAATAATGAAACATTATAGAAACTTCAGCTAAATATAATTTATAGTGGATGAAAGTATTTAAATCGTGGTTACCCTCTCTGTCTCTCTCTCTTTCTCTCTACCTTAACTGGGATAAAATAGTAATTACTATATTAAGACTTCCCATATATTATATTAGGGACCATTGAAAATATATATGCATGCCTATTTATATAATTCAATTGATTATTGAATTATTATTGCGTTGCAATTCTCATATAATATATAAAATGTTATAAAAAATTGTTGCTAATCATTGAATTATTAGTGCTTTGCAATTCCATAAAATATATAAAAAATACATCAAGTGATTAAAAGTAGTAAACAATGGTTGTGTAACATATAACTCATATTTATCAACATAGTTTCCTACATATAAAAATTATTGCATTTAAATTACAGAAATAAACCTTCTAGTTACTAATATACGCTATAAGTAATATGTGATAGTATTTTTATCTACAGTTCATATTTAATAAATTCTGTTAATAATTTAAAAAAGCGAATCATACCTACATCAATTTGTATAAGAATATTTCTTTAACCGAATTAAGATACCAAAAATAATTTATAACATGATTTTTGCTAATTTTTATGCGAATAACGCAAAGTTAAAGTAAGAATTTTTTCTTCCCAATCTAAAGAGGAAATTCTGAGCATTTTACAGAATCGAATTCTCATGGTAGTCGACAAAATTATAAAGGCTAAATTTCTCGAATTCCATAACTGATTGCACATAAACGGAAAAAGAATGTGTAGGTAGTCAAAAAAAAAATGTGGTGTAAATAGTCACTATTGAGTATTGGTCATTTAGTCATTTTAAAATGAGATTTAGATGTTTATCAATTATATAGTTCATCCTGATTGTAAATTTAATTCCCTAAATTCATCCTGATCCCAAATTCAAATACTTAAATGCATCCTGATCCCAAATATAAATTTATAAATGCATCCTGATCCCAAATAAAATTTCTAAATGCATCCTGACCCCAAGTTAAAAGTCTTAAATGCATCCTGATCCCAAATTTAAATCCCTAAATACATCCTGATGCTAAATTTTAAATACATTCTGATCCCAAATTTAAATCCTTAAATGCATTCTGATCCCAAATTTAAATCCTTAAATGCATTCTGATCCCAAATTTAAATCCTTAAATGCATCCTGATCCCAAATTTAAATAAATACATTCTGATCTCAAATTTAAATCCTTAAATGCATTGTGATCTCAAATTTAAATCCTTAAATGCATTCTGATCTCAAATTTAAATCTTAAATGCATTCAGATCCCAAATTTAAATCCTTAAATGCATTCTGATCCCAAATTTAAATGCATTCTGATCTCAAATTTAAATCTTAAATGCATTCTGATCCCAAATTTAAATCCTTAAATGCATTCTGATCTCAAATTTAAATCCTTAAATGCATTCTGACCCCAAATTTAAATACCTAAATATTCTGATTCCATATTTAAATCTCTAAATACATCGTGATCTCAAATTTAATTACATTTTGGGGTCAGGATGCATTTACGAGTATAACAATTCTCGGTAATTAATTATTGGTACACATAATTTCAATATGTTCTTAATAGGTAAATAAATAAAATTTTATTTGCTACTGTAAAAAACATTTTATTATTTTTATTATATGCAAATAATCTGCATAGTTATCAATTGTATCTAATTTTAATATTTTAAATAAATTGAAATTAAATTAAATTTGCTTTTGGCAATAAATTGTAACTTTGCTAATTCAGTTTAGTTTATATTTTTAATTGTTCATAGTGAGGTGTTTCACCCCGAAGATTCACCATGTTAGATAAACGAAGAGCATTGTCTTCCGGGACGAGTTTTAGGGTTAATTGCCTGTTATTTGTGTGTCAAATTTGAGAAAATACAGAAAACTTCAACTTTAACAGTGAACTTAAATGTGTGTTTGACTAGAGTCGAGAAATTCAGACTAATTACAATGACATCGTTGGGCCTTGTGTTACATTTATACATACCCTTGAAACTTTTAAAACGGGTGGGGAAGAGAGAGAACGTTGCGTTCAGGGGAGACTGTTAGGTGTAACTACCTGTTATTTGCGTGTCAAATCTGTGAAAAATACAGGAAACTTCCACCCTTCCTGTTAATTTTATTTGCAAGGGACATAGAGTTGAAAATTCAAACAAATTAGAATAACATTGGCGGGCCTTGTGTTCCACTTAGGTATGCCCTTGAAACCTTTCCAACTGGTGGAGAAGGGAAGGAACGTTGACTTCCACTAAGACTTTTAGGGGTAACTGCTTCGCATTTGTGTGTCAAATGAGAGAAAACACAGAAAATCTTCCACCGGACTGTTTGAATGTCGATGCGAGATATGTGTGCCAAATCTCCATACTTATTCACAGTATCCTCGTTTCTGAAATCAAGGACTGTAATGGTCACCACCAGTGGATTCGAACCCACCCCTACTGCGCTGTATAGTCTATTCATCCAGATGAGAATTAAGTAATTGAATTTAATACTTTTCTATATTTATATTCTTTTAACAGAAATATTAAGAATATTAGTTTGTTCAGTAGTTAATTGTATCTAAATCACGCATTACATAAAAGGAATAGATTCATATCGATCCATTGGGAACTCCAGTGGTCACCTTTTCCCTCAGTGGCACTTTTATTTCTTTCAACCTCGTTCAGGCGGGCATTTTAATCCTCATCACCAACCGAGTTGCTCTTCCTACAGAAACGAGTTCACTTCTCTGCTAAGTCTTTAGCTGTCGCCTAACGATTATTCACTGGGGGTCACCTTGCCACTTCCACTCAACTGCCATTCTTTAACCCATTGACACCGACGGTTTGTGTCTTCATCACAAATTTATTAATCATTCCCCCCTGATTCAGGACTAACTAGTTCTTCAATTCGGTTAGTTTAATGTCTATTAGATAAATTCCTATAATGTTTTCAGTTAAAAAGACATTATTTCTTGAATATGTAGCTAAAGATAATTTTTTAACTCAATATTTCGTCATTGTCTTTTCTACATTTTCGATACATTTCCATGGCATCTGTTATCATTATCTTTTCTTTTTTACAAATAAACAGCCTATTGAATAATAGGTTATGTTTCGAATTAGATAGGCAGGGCTTGAACGCAGACTGGCGAAGCCTAATAGGAAGATTCCGTATCCATACCCGGAATGAGCATGATAAATCTGAAGGCTGGAATTTCATTCTGTTGAGATCGAGGAGGTTTGGATTGGTTTGTCGCTCTATGGGCATTTTATGCGTACTTTAGGCTAATTAGACCGGGACATGCAGTTTAACGCAGCAGCAAACAAACATACATGCCTCCGCCAGGATTCGAACTTGAAGCCTGTGGTACCAAACACCAGAGCGTTAGCTAATTTGTCATCAAACCGCGAGATCGAGGAAAATAACAGTAGAATTCAAAAATATCTGCCCCTTAAGGCATTTATGAGGTGCAGTGTTACAAGCCTTTGGTGGTGCATCCTGGATAACGTTGAACTTGCTACATATCTGTAATTTTAACTGCAAATAACCTATTATCAAAGGCATTTGCATTTGAAAAAAAAATTGTTAAAATTTTTATACCATATCTTATTTTGTTCTATGGTGCACTACTTAGATTATTTTGGCGATACTATCATTATGGGTGCACTACGCCAGGAATGAACACTATAAATCTTTATTCAACGGTGTATTTCCTTTGAGTCCGAAAAGGAGAGGGTGAAAACCCTGATGTTACAATTCGTTGAATTTTATAGGTATAAAATGTGAATGTAGTAAAATGTGGTATCATTGAATCTGGAAAGTTGCAGTGAATTCATGCTACCTTTTATCTTTTATATCCATTCCTGCATTAATCAAATGTTCAGTGAAAAATGGTGATAAATGTCATGTTGTTCACGTCGTTTTTTTACGGAATAACTCACAGTTATGCCTAATATTTTAATTAATATATATTATTATAATATATAAAAATAGTTAAAATATTTTAAATATTAAAAAATTTAAATGTTTATTAATATTTATTATTTATATCAAAATAATAATATTTAATATTACATATTTATTTTTATTTATTATTTATAATCAATTTTTATTATTTATTAAAAAATTTATTAAAAATATATTTAAATATTTAAAAGTATTTTTTAATATTTCATAGCTATTCATTTATTAAAATAATTTATATATCGGGTTTTTTTCTTCGACTTTGATGTATCACCCATTCAGGAAGAAATTGAGCAATTTATGAAAAGTGATCGCTGGTAAGCGCCTGTTGCCCGAGTGCCTAGCGCTCTGCGCCACAGGTTTCAGTATGATTCCGGTGATAACTGGATGTTTGCAGTGGTTCGAAACTCATTTTAAAATATAAGTCTCGGCCTAATATGACTGTAGAGCGTTAGATGTAGGGCTGACAACCCTACCCCGTAAAAAAAAAACCAACCATTCTCAACAATTCTAAATTTCACAGCCTGGTGGCCTACTGGTTAGTGCGTTGGCCTTTGGTACCACAAATTCGAATTAATGGCAGTGGCATGGATGTTTGCTATTGGTCCAGAATCCACTTTAAACTGTAGGTCCCGGTCTAATTAACCTAAAGTGTGCACAAAATGACCCTAGAGTGGCAAAAACCAAACCATTTTAAATTTCGTTTTCTTGCGAATATTTAGCTGTCTTAATATAGTTGCTCGGTCTTCTTTCAAGAACAACTTTCAGAATGGGCCATTCTAAATCTTTGTACAGATTCCTTTAATCTTTGTTATAAAATAATTTTACTATGATATTTAAATTAGCGAGTGTGCAAAATAAGAGGTGAGAGGATTTCCATCAATATTTTTTAATTCAACCAAATTTTCAAAAACAATTTCAAAATGAGTCACTCTATAGTAAATTCCAAAAGTCGTCACTGATAAATACATTGAGATAAATAAAATATTCCACATCCAGGCTGCAAGAATAAAAAAAACCAACACACTAATGCCCTTTACCACGGAGAAATCCATTTTGAATGATACAAAACCCCATTTTCTTCTTAACCTATTTTAACTGCTTTCTTTTATCTTCTTCCTGCATGTCTCTGATTCCCATCTTCTTTATCCCAGACGCCCTTAATGCTTCCAGCAAGGCTTCTCTCCATCTTCCCAGTAATCCCATTTATCAATACCCTCCAACGATAATAACGACAACGCCCCGAAGAAAACTTTTCCCGGGGCATTTGCCCCGAAAAAGGAAGATTGCGCCCCGTCCTCTTGAGGGGGCCGGACGCCTTGCTGGCACTAGGCCAATAATCGTCCACTGCTAATAAAATTTTCTTGGGGATGGGGGGGAAGAAGGGTTCGTCGAACCACGGCGTTCGAAAAGGGACATCTTCGATCGGGACGTTCGAGAGCGGGGTGATAGGGGTCGTACCAAAGGTTTTCCGAGGGGTGATAGACGTTTGTGGTGGGGACCTTTCTGACAGATGAGTGAAAGTCTCTACAGTAACTTTCGATTTTCTGTTTGTGGATAATAAAAATAAATGCTGCCCAAAACTTTTGTGGATAACAAATTAAATTATCTTGAATTCATCCGTGATAGTGTTGTTTTTTTTTAACTATTTGTCATCATTTAAGGATGTAAAATATTATTATCCATCAAATTATGGCGGATTTTGATTGCATTTTATTCAAGCTAGATTGTAGTATTTGGCTGCAGTCTTCTGAATTCCTCCTTGTTTATGATCTGAATTCAATTATTATTATTCCTCAATATTATTGTATCTTCCATTATTATTATTCTGAAATCATCATCAAATTATTGAGGAATTAGTTGTTATCTCTTGAATTCCTTCATGTTTATCTTTTCAATTCGTCTGTTTACGATTTGAGTTTTCTTACACTAATATAATTGTATCTTATTTTTTTGTTATTTATGTTCTCTGTTAATTGGCCATATCTATGCATTGTCTATAAATATAGACAAAATAAATACACTTATTTTTTATAAATATATACCCATATTTATATAAATAATATATCATCATCATCATTAGTGGGGCAACAACCCCATGGTGGGCCAAGGCCGTCTGACTGCTTGCAGACTTCTAGACAGGAGATGCTTTCTTTTTACAGGGTAGAGTTGCTAGCAAACTACGCCCAAAGCTTTACATCCATATTAAATCGGGATCATGGTTTAAAGAGAATTCCGAACCACTACAAATATCCCTTGCACCGCCGGGATTCGAACACGAAACCTGTGTTACCGAGCGCCAGAACGCTAGCCACTCAGCCATCAGGCCCCTAAAAGTAGTATGTAGTTGTTCAGTTTTTTTTCTGAAGAACAACTTTCAAAATGGACCATTCAAAATTCTTGTACGGTTTTCTCAATCTTCCTATGAATTATTTTTACTATGGTATTTAAATTGAGTGCGTGCAAAGTAAGAGATGAGAGGATTTCCATCAATATTTTTTAATTCAACAAAATTTTCAAAACGAGTCATCGTAAATTTCAAAAGTCGTCATTGATAAATGCATTGATATAAATAATATATTCCACATCCAGACTGCAAGAATAAAAAAACTACACACTAATGTCTTTTACCATGGAGAAATCCATAAATCCATTTTGAATGATACAAAACCCCCATTTTCTTCTTAACCTATTTTAACTGCTTTCTTTTTATCTTCTTCCCGCATGTCTCTGATTCCCATCTTCTTTATCCCAGACGCCCCTAATGCTTCCAAGCAGGCTTCTCTTCCCCCTTCCCAGTAATCCCATTTATCAATACCTTCCAATGATAATAACGACAACGCCCCAAAGAAAACTTTTCCCGGGGCATTTGCCCCGAAAAAGGAAAATTGCTCCCCTTCCTCTTGAGGGGGTCGGACGTCTTGGTTGGCACTAGGCCAATAATCGTCCACTGCTAATAAAATTTCTTGGGGGGGGTAGTAGGGTTCGTCGAACCACAGCGTTCGAAAAGGGACATCTTCGATCGGGACGTTCGAGAGCGGGTGATAGGGGTCGTGCCAAAGGTTTTCCGAGGGGGTGATAGACGTTTGTGATGGGGACCTTTCTGACAGATGAGTGAAAGTGTCTAGGAGTAACTTTCGATTTTCTGTTTGTGGATAATAAAAATAAATGTTGCCCAAAACTTTTGTGGATAACAAATTAAATTATCTTGAATTCGTTCATGATAGCGTTTTATTTTATTTCTCTTCATTTAAGAATGTAAACTATAATTCTCCATCAAATTATTGCTGATTTTGATTGTGTTTTATTTATGCTAGATTGCAGGAATTACTAGTAGTGGTTTTCGTCTGAATTCGTCCATGTTTATTTACTGAATTCAAGTATTATTATTCCTCAATATTATTGTATCTTCCATTATTATTATTCCGCAATAATTATCAAATTATTGAGGAATTAGTTATTATCTTCTGAATTCATTCATGTTTATCTTCTGAATTAATATTATCTTTTGGGTAGCCTGATGGTCGAGGGGCTAGTTCTCTGGCGCTCAGTACCACAGGTTTCGAGCCTGATTCTCGGCGGTGCCATGAATATTTGTAGTGATTCGGCATCCACTTTAAACCGTTGGTCCTGCGGTGGGTAGTGTTACGTCCGTAGATTATCTTCAAGCTATGCGCACCTCCTGGGTAATGCTAAGTGAGTAACGTCGGTGCAGCGCTTGCCTTAAGACATCGAAGACAATTTTCCAAGTGATTGCCCGCTGCAATAGAACAAATATTATTATCTTCTGAATTCGTCTTGAGATGTAGATGTAGTTCTTCAGTTTTTTCTGAAGAACAACTTTCAGAATGGGCCATTCTAAATTCTTATCAATAGTTTCTAAGTCTTGCAAAATAATTTTACTATGATATTTAAATTGGCGAATGTACAAAATAAGAGTTGAGAAGATTTCCATCAATATTTTTGAATTCAACAAAATTTTCAAAACCAATTTCAAAATGAGTCACTCTATAGTAAATTTCAAAAGCCGTCAATGATAAACACATTGGGATAAATAATATATTCCACATAGAGACTGCAAGAATAAAAAAAAAACTACACACTAATGCCCTTTACCACGGAGAAATCCATCAATCCCTTTGAATGCTACAAAACCCCCATTTTCTTCTTAACCTATTTTAACTGCTTTCTTTTATCTTCTTGTCTCTGATTTCCATCTTTTTATCCCAGACGCTCCTAATGCTTCCAGCAAGGCTTCTCCCCCTCTTCCCAGTAATCCCATTTATCAATACCCTACAATGATAATAACGACAACGCCCCAAAGAAAACTTTTCCCGGGGCATTTGCCTCGAAAAAGGAAGATTGCTCCCCGTCCTCTTGAGGGGGGCCGGACGTTTCTTCGTTGGCACTAGGCCAATAATCGTCCACTGCTAATAAAATCTTCTTCGGGGTGGGGTGGAAAGCAGGGGTTCGTCGAACCACGGCGTTCGAAAAGGGACATCTTCGATCGGGACGTTCGAGAAGGGGGTGATAGGGGTCGTGCCAAAGGTTTTCCGAAGGGGTGATTGACGTTTGTGGTGGGGACCTTTCTGACAGACGAGTGAAAGGGTCTCGAGTAACTTTCGATTTTCTGTTTGTGGATAATAAAAATAAATGTTGCCCAAAACTTTTGTGGATAACAAATTAAATTATCTTGAATTCGTCCATGATAGTGTTTTATTTAACTATTTGTCATAATTTAAGGATGTAAAAAAATTATTAAATAACATTAAATTATTGGGGCATTTTGATTGCGTTTTATTCAGACTAGTTTGTTGGAATTAGTTATTATCTTCTGAGTTGCATTATTATTATTCCGCAATATTATTGTATCCTCATTTATTATTTTTCCATAATAATTATCAAATTATTGAGGAATTAGTTATTATCTTCTGAAGACGTTGATGTTTATCTTCTAAATTTGTTTGTTTGAGACTTGAGTTTTCTTACACTGATATAATTGGATCTGATTTCTTATTGTTATTTATGTTCATTGTTAATTGGCCCTATCTATATATTGTCCAGATATCTCGTATAATGAAAAAACTTACCTTTATTTTTTAAGAATATATACCTATATTCATAAGTATAATTTATTTTCTTTTAATTTCTTTCTTTAAACAAATTATTTGAAATTTTAGAAATTTATTATGTAATAAAGTATTTTAAAAGACAAATATTTATTTTTATTATTATTTTTTTTAATCCATAGGAAAATGTCTGCGTAAAAAATTAAATAATTACTAAACTAATATAAAATTAATTAATAATTACTAAACTAATATAAAATTAATTAATAATTACTAAACTAATATAAAATTAATTAATAATTACTAAACTAATATAAAATTAATTAATAATTACTAAACTAATATAAAATTTTTAAATATTTACTAAAAAATACCAGTGCTGATGGCCGAGTGGCTAGCGCTCTGGCTCTTGGTACCACAGGTATCGGGTTCGTATCCCGGCGGTGCCATGGTTGTTTGTAGTGGTTCGAATCCACTTTAAGCCGTAGGTCCCGGTCCTAATGGCATCGTAGAGCGTTGCGGGGGCATTGTTACTCCGTTTCTTATCTTCAAGCTACACGCGCCCCCTGGTTAGTGCAAAGTGAGTAACGTCGGTGCAGCCCTTATGGCATAAAAAGATCACGGTCTCACTTGCCAGCTGCATTTTTTAAAAATCGTTTCATACAAACCTATTTTTTTTATCATTTTATGCTCAGTTGCTATAAAAAATGAACTAAGTGCTAAAACATTTATTAAGCCAGTGTAATATCCTACACCAAACTATTTTTTTTTTTTTTTTTTTTTTATGCATTTATTGATAGAAATGAACAGAAATTATTGTTAAGGCTCGTGCTCACCAAGGCGAGAAGATGCAAGCGAAAAAAATTTGACCAATCACTAGCCTCACCGCGGTCGCCTGAAACCGGTTTGCAGTCCGCCGCTTGGAGTTGCCCAACTTTCAACTCGAAGCGGTTTTTCACTAGGCGTAATGCTATTTCTGACGTTTCGCTGTGAAGGGGTCGAAAAATTTTGTCGCTTGCCTCTTGAATCTTCACGTCTCTTTCGCCTCGGTGGGAACGAGCCTTTAGGATTATAACTTTATAATAATAAGTATAACGAAAACTATTCAATATATATTCGTTACATTGTAACTCAAATACTTTCTTAAAATTACACAAATAAATTCTGTATTCGTCATTACTACTATTTGTGGCACGTAATACATCGAAGTTCAATTTCATTCCCTCCAAGTGTAATAGTTACAGTTTATGGTGTAACAGTTTGAATGGCAGTAGCAATTAAGCGCTTCATTTCATTCAAGTCGCGATTGATACTATTTATTATAGTGTCAGTCTAAGAAGCACTTAGTATATTATGTATTACTTTGTTAGATTCTTACAAGTCGATTTGTATGATTCTGTCAATTAAAATTAAAATGATAAATTTAGATAAAGTCTTGACATACGTTAACAAAAATGTACATAGAATGCGCAGAAATTATTGTTAGAATTTTAGATTTTTTTAAATTTAATAAAAAGTATGACGAAAACAATTCAATGCATATTCGTTACGTGTAATTCAAAATCTTTTAAAAATTGCATAAATCTTATATTCGCCATTGCTGCTATTCGTGGCGTGTAATACATCGAGATTCAATTTCATTCCCTCCAAGTGTTCTCTATCATTTACAGTGTAACAGTTCGAATAGCAGTAGCAATTATACGCTTCATTTCATGAAGCCGCGATTGATACTATCTATTAGAGTGCCAGTGAACCACTTCTATTCAGTTTCATAGAGAGTGCCTAACTATTATAGAATGAAACTTTTCAGATACAACAAGAATTTGATAAAAAAGGTGAGAAAAAAGTGGGAACAATAAATTCAAGAATCTTTTTTTTTTTTTAATGTGACTAAGCAACTGTTTAGATAACGAAGTTTAATTGGGTGTTGAAGTTGGTTGATGGCGTAAATAAGACAACTTATGGAAAGATATCCACTTAATAGTTTGTAGGCGAAATTGAGTACTTCATTATTTTGTGCAAATATTATTTGTATCCTAGTGTTTACGCTCTGGAATAGAGTTCTAAATAATGTGATGGGATAGTCGATAGGTTCGAAGTAAAGATCTTCGTGAATTACTGAATTCCTCATGTAACACACTTGCGATGATTTTTATGGCTTTATATTGAAGAAATGTCTTGTTTCATTTAGTTTTGGCAGCTATATTGCAAATAAATTCTTGTAGACTTTTTGATACATACCCACAAAAATTATGGGTGTTATTTAGTGACCAACTTTCTTTTTGTTTGATCCTGCATTCGCCAATTTTAACTTTGACGTCATAATTATCCGCAATACAATGTGTTTACATCCTCACTGTTGCTACATACAATTTTTTTATATATTTTACAAATAAGCAATGATTTTTTTATTGATACGTCATAATTGCTCACAATGCAATGCTTTTACATCCACAGTGTTGCTATATATATAATTTTTATTGTATTTTACAAATGTATGATCATTTTTTATGATAAAAAATGCAACATAATTTTTTCATAATTGCCCACAATGCAATGCTTTTACGTCCTCAGTTATGTTTCTTTATTCAAAATTATTGCTAGGTTATAGTTGCCAAGACAAAATGAAGTAAAACCTTTTTCCAGATAAAGTTAAAAATTAAAGTTCAATTAAAATAAAAAACGTTCGTCAAATTGAAGTTTTAAGAATCATCAAAGGCTCTTTATGTTAGGAATTCAGAAATTCAGGAAGATCTCAATATGGAAATCAAGTATGGAAATTATTTATGCACATCTTGTATTATTATTATCATTATATGCATATTATATACTTCATTCTATATTTTAAAGAAACATAACAGCTGAGCTGAATGGAAAATAGAGATTTAGCCATATCCTTTTTTCCAAAATATACTTTATAAATTATCTGTTTAGTAAGATTTAATTTAAATATTATATTCATTTAACAAATTTGAAAAAAATTTTCACAATTATTTTTGGAAATAAAAAAATCCGAAGAAAAAAAAAAAATTATATTATTTTAAAATCAGTGCGAACAAAAATAACTTGAAAATTACCAACATTGTATAGTATCTGATAAATGTTAAACAAGAAATCACGATATTAGAGGATTAAAATATAGGAATTTCGATATTGTTTATTGAAACCATTGAAAAGGTTTTCATCTATAAACCGAAAACATCAATTTTCACTTCGTCTTCTTATTGTTTTAAATTTTTAAAACAATATACAATATTTTAATATTGATTATAGTAAAATACCAATTATTTATATTTATTTACATACTAATATTTTAGTATTGGTTATGTAACATAACTTTGTTTTGGTTAGCAATGTACTGTATAATTTAGTTATACGTACTGTATAGTTTAGTTATATCGTATGTGAACATCACGTTGTCCTGGTTAGAGGTCCATAGCGTCTCTAAAAAAGTGAACCTATAAAATTATTTCAATTCCTTCTATTAGCTCACACTCTCCCTATATATATCTTGTTTAAATATTCAATCGTTTATAAAATACTTTCTATTCATCCACTCAAGTTCAAATGCATTTTTTTTAACTTGTAGCGGATGACACTTGATGTTAATACAGTTTTTTCAAATATTAATTCAGTAATTAAATTTAATTAACTAATTTTAGCTTTTTTTAGATTTAAGTTGCATGTATCTTCCAATAGATGGCGCCAGATAAACTTAAAAAAAAATGAATGAAAATTATTTATAAAGTACTTTCTGTTGTATAGTGAAAAAAAAAGTAGGAATTGATTTAAAAAATTTTTTTATATTACTCGTTTAAAACAGATTAATCTCCTCGAACAATACGATAAACTTCTATTTCAAAAACTTTTATTTAAAATAAAAGCTGATTTTCAAGTGATTTCATTCAGGTTATTGTTTTAGAACTAAAATAAACGTAATTTTTCAATACATTAAATAATTGACACACATCTAAAAGAAGAAAATCGAAATTAAAAATTCATATCAGCTGCCAACTAGCAGCTGCAGCTGTAAACAAATTTATTCCATGGTTTATTTTTGCGCAGATGTATTCTTCCCATTTCTCAGGGCCGCTCTTTTTTCATTCCTTTCTTGCCTTAAACAAGCACTGCGGAATAAAAGCTTTCTGAAAAATAACCCGCGGTGCACGTCTTTTTTTACGAGCGACTCGAGTTTTTTTTGATCAAGGTGAGTCCCATCCGGTGGGAAAAATTACCCCCTGGTCCACTGGAGTTGTTCGAAATTTATGGCGGGAAAACTCTGGAACAATCTTAATATGTGACATCGTTCTCGGGTTTTTCCGCCAGCTTTTTCCTTCTTCCATTTCTTTTATTTTTTCTTTCTTCGTATTTGTGCCATTTTTTTCAAGTTCTTCAAGTCCTCTGTCATCAGCGAATTCAATTTTTTTTTTCTGCACATGTGAGTTTTGGGGGAAATACGTAAGGTGACTTTAGCGTTTTGACTAAACATAGAAAGTAAATGGATTTTTCCATTATTTTTTATGTGTATATAATTTGTTTTAAGATATATAAACTTGAAATTTAATGTGGTATAGATTTAGTAATATCTCAATATGGTTGGCGCTCTGATAGTCAATTGGTTAGCAATTTGGTCTTTGGTACCATAGGCTTCAGTTTCGAATCCTTGTGGTAGCATGGATGGTTGTTCGGAATCCACATTGAACAATAGATTCCAGTGTTAAGCCATGGATAAATAAACCATGTAATAAATTTGTTTACTTTTTAAAAGCAGCTAATATGAATAATACTTTAACTTAAAGTGTGCAAACAATGCCCGTCTTCGTATTTTGATTACTGAGGAAAAAAAACCAGGACAATTTGCGAGATTTCGCTCAAAAATGTCGCTAGATGACCTTGCATCCCACAGTTAATGCAGGCTCAATTTGTGAGAACAATCTTTAAAGAGATGTGATTAATTCATTTAGTCTTGAAGTCTTTAATCCTGAATATTTCCGAGGAGAAATGTCAAGTAACTACAACCAGCGCGGTCCTCATTAGTTCCTGCAAATTGGACGATATAATGTTTTACGTAATTGAATTACGGATGATAAATTTCGGAAGTACGCTCAGCGATAATATCATTATTTGAGTAGCAACGGTGATTCGCTTTCCGTTAAAGTTAACACAGAACACCCGTCAGATAAGGCTTTAAGAGACGAAATGCAACCGAAAGAAATTGCAAAAGATACAATTTATTACAACCACAAAGATAAACACGCTAAGTTTGCCACACAAAAGCAGAAGCTGTTCAAATGATCCTTGACTTTTAAAACAATTCGTGCTATGCTAATAGATATAGAGTGCTCAAGTTGTATATAATAGATTCAATGAAGATCGATAATAACCATCGCCAAATACACTGTTATTTAATGCTGAAGTAGCCAAATTTGTCACCATCATCAATCTTGATGATATTTTTATGCCATAGTAGAATTTAACGCAAATTAAATAAATAATAAATAATCAATAAATATAAAAATTACTCATAGCCTAAAAGTAAACAATTATACATTGAAGGAATTTCATAGCGAAATGTACTTTTAAATACTCTCATGTATGTTTTTCTCTTCAAATTATTTTGATGCTGTATTGTTTATAAAACTTTTTTTAAATTTATTAATCAATTGAGTTTCATTTTTTTTTTCTTTGTCTTGAAAAAAAAAAGTATTCATTAACTAACATTAATTTCAAACAATATTAATGTTAAGCATTATTGTTTCCTTTCAAAATCCATTTTATTCTAAAATAGCTGAAATAAATGGATATGCACTTTTGAAATAAAATATGCTGTTAAAAGAACAAACCTATTGTACCTTTTGTGATTCACAAAAAAATCTCTTCGTAATATTTATCTAAAAAGGATTATCTTCTAGAAAAGTCCTTTGTATTAAAATAAGAAAAAAATTCCTTTTTTTTTTTTTTTTTCTGAAAAAAATTGTTTTCGACTTCGTTGAATAAAAATGAGCAGCAACTAGAAGAGGCGTTGTTTTGTAGCGTTTGTGCTTTTTGTGTTTTCAAGTGTACAAAATTCAAAATAATATTCGCAGTATGTTTTATCGAGGAGAAAGTATTAAATACGGATTTCTATTTTTACATTTCGTCATTCGCAAATAAAAAAAAATGTCACTGTAATATAAATATTTCTACGGAACATTTTACAGAAATGCAGCGTTTTATTTTTGCTCAAATGTAACAGTGACACAAACATAAATTTAAAAGAAAGAACAAAAATAAAGGTTAAATATATTTCATATCTTATTGCCTTTAGCGCAAAGCAAATCGAATATCAAATAATAATAATCATGATCATAAAAAAATAATAATGATCATGATCATGATAATCATAATCATTATAATAATAATAATAATAATAATAATGGCAATATAGCTCCTTTCTTTTCTCTTCAAAACGTTTTGTTTTATGATTATCAATATATTGGGTGTCTAGCGCTCGGTACCACAGATTTCTGGTTCGTGTCCCGGCTGTACCATGGATGTTTGTAAGGGTTCGAATCTGTTCTAAAAAAGTACATGCCGGTCTTTTAGGACTGTAGAACGTTGGGCGTAGGGGCTGACAATTCTACGCCGTAAAAAGAACACAATATCATGTTTCGAATCTGTCAATAGACAAAAGGCCTTGGCCCACCATGGGGTTGTCAGGCCAATGAAGAAAAAGAATATATTGGGTGTTCTTTTTTTTAACGGCGACACATTTAAGTGGTATCAGACACCAAGAGAAACAAAAATTGAGATAGAATATTTTATAATAAATTGCATTTGGTTGGTGAAAATTGCCTAAAATACTTGCAGAATCTGACATTGATGTCGAACAACAAATAGTGTTAGTCATAAAGGAATAAAATATTTATTTGACGGCATATTTACAATACAGTTTTAACGCAGAGAAGAACACAAAAAAAATTGGATGACGAGAATTTGTTACTGTAATCGTTTGGACAGCATAGTGACCGTCAAAGGGTGGTTGGATGTTCTCAAATGTACCAAGTCTGCTTTTTGATGTCAACTCAGTCTATGCGATTATCCATGTCTCAGTGATGTTCACTGCATGAAATAGAGAGGGCTCATCTTTTGGAAGGAATAATATTCCCGACCTTTTTCTACTAGAGTTGAGCTATATCGCCGTTTGGCTTCTTTTCCACAAGTTTTCCTTAAAAAAAAGTTAAATATTTTGAAATATGCATGTATTTATTAAAAAAATATGCAATCACACAACGATAAATTCTGCCTCTCAATGATTAAAGGGCCAAAATAAAGTAATTAGTTATACAATTAATTATGTAATAATTATTAACAAGTAAAGTAAACAAAACTAAAATAATAAAAATAATAATAAACATAAAAACTCAAAAATAATTTAAAATGCAGCGAAATATTAAAATAATTTTATTTATTCATAGTAGATAAACGACTAATATACGCAGAAACACTAAATCTACATTTATTTAGAATATAAAAAAATTAAACACTTATTTTTAAAAGTTGTCGTAGAATGGGACTAGTGTTTCTCTTTCTCGCCAATAGTATGGAGAGTCGAAAAGAAATCGCCAAGCTACCATTGTATATGTTAAACCAAAAAAAAAAAAAAAAAGAAGAAGCTGTAATACGTAATTTCTAAATAACTTCTGATAATAGATGAGCATTATAGTTATTTATCAAAATAGAAATTAGCAAAATCAAAACGCTGCATTATGAAATAGGCTGCGATATAAATATTTGATTCACATATAGTCAATAAAATTGATTTTAAAAACATTCTATATTTATTTCATATAAAAATATAAATTAATTAATAAAACAATGAGTTGCAACCAAACGGGTTGCTGAAGTATACACCAGTCACATGATAATCATGTGACCTGACAGACATGAAGGCCAAGCAATAAACTTGTAGCATCCAGTATACATTTCTCGGAAATTGACACATGGGGAAGGGGTTAGTTACCATCATGCATGAACCACATATTCATCCACTCTGTAACACATCCGAAGGCCGCATTCAGAAAGTACTGTCTCTTCTGGATTATTATCGACGATTCCTACCCCATATGTTGATATACATACCCTAATATACTAACCCATATTGTAAGTGATATAATAATATCTTAAAAGAACAAATATTATCATTCAAATAAAATAAATGCAATATTTATTTTTTCATATTTTAAGGAAAGTATTTTGAATTATTACTAATGAAACTATTGAAGACTTTGATATAGATTAATTACTGATTTTTTTAATTAAAAAAATAAGTTAAAAAATCACTAAGAAATACTTATTCCAAAATCATTCAATCTAATATTCTCTGTTTATTTATTTTCATCAACTCTTTTTATGAATCTTCCAGAAACATTTTAAACTCAAATATCCAAATTATAATACATTCAGAATTAAATTTTCTAATTTAAATATCAACAGATTACTTTTTTTAAAAATAAAACATAACCCGATTGCTCAAGCTTTTAAGTCCAAAATCCTCTTCTGTTGATTTATCGAAGAACCAATAGAGAGTGAAATTGAAAAAGTTGCACATTTTATTACAACATGAAGAAAAAAAAAAAAGAAAAATCCAGTTGGTTTAAGCAGGAAATCGATTCCCTTGTCCACCCTAAAAGGATTCTAAGCGTAACGATGTTTTAATTGTAAGAACAATTTTCTTTCTTCTTTTTCGCACTTTATTCCGTTTCGAATGATTCGTTGCATTTACTTAATTTGATTTAAATCGGGCAATTTAATTAGTTCCGATATAACTTAGGGCGTATTTTTTTTTGTTACGTTGTGTTTAGAACAAGTGTCTCGGCAATTTATTTTAAACCTGCCGCTTTACGAATTTTTTAAAGAAATAAATGGCTTGTTAAAATCATAAAGGTTTCCGTCTTCTTCTTAAGAAAAGTATTTTGAATTTCTACTATTTTATAGTAATAATAAAATATATTAATAGTATAAAGTACCATTTAATAGTATTAACGACTTTGTTTTAAGAATAGTTACTGATTTTTTAATTTCAAAAATAAACAAGTAATATAAAAAAAATTTAAAGCCAACTCCTACTTTTTTTCACTATATTGCAGATAGTTCTTTATAAATAAAGTAGAAATTTTCCGCTTACATCTGGCGCCATCTATTGGTAGATACATGCAACTTAAATCTAAAAATATATAATTAATTAATTTAATTTAATTAATGAATTAATATTTGAAAAACTACATTAACATCAAGTACAATCCACTACAAGTTCAAAAACTGCATTTGAACTTGAGTGGAGGAAAAAAGTATTTTATTAACGATTGAAATTTTGAACAAGATATATATAAGGAGAGTGTGAACTAATAGTAGGAATTGAAAAAAGTTGTAAAATATACTAATTACGGTTTATTTAGAAAGATAGATAACTTTAGATAGAAAGCTTTAGATAAATTACGGTTTATTCCGAAAACCGTAATTTATCTAAAATTCTCCGTTTATTTATTTGCCATCGACATACCTTTTAATGAATCTTCCAGAAACGTTTTAAACTGAACTATACAAATTCTGCTACATCGAAATACATTCGGAATTAAATTTTCTAATTTAAATATCAACAAATTACTGTCTTTAAAAATAAAACATAACCCGATTGTTCAAACTTTTAGGTCCAAAATCTTCTTTTTCTGTTAATTTATCGAAGAACCAATAGAGAGTGAAATTATGAAAAAGTTGTTGCACATTTCATTATAACATAGAAAATGAAAAAATATTATTATTCACATTAAATAAATGCAATATTTATTTGTTATTTTTAAGGAAAATATCTTGAATTATTATTAGGAAACTATGAATGACTTTGTTTTTATATTAATTACTAATTTTTTCAATTTCAAAAAAAAATATGTTTAAAATTCATTAAGGAATATTTATTCAGAAATCTTAATTTATCAAAACTTCAGCGTTAATTTATTTTCATAAAAATCTTTGAATGAATCTGCCACCTCGAATTACATTCGGAATTAAATTTTCTAATTTAAATATCAACAGATTACTTTCTTTAAAAATAAAACATAACCCGATTGTTGAAACTTTTAGTCCAAAATCCTTATCTGTTGATTTATCGAAGAACCAATAGAGAGTGAAATTAGAAAAGTTGCACATTCTTATTACAACATTAAAAAAAGAAAAATTCAGGATTCAGTTGATTTCATGAAATCGATTGCTTGCCCACCCTAAAAGGATTCTAAGCGTAACGATGTTTTAACTGTAAGAACAACCTTCTTTCTCTTTTTCGCACTTTATTCCGTTTCGGAATGATTCGTTGCATTTACTTTATTTGACTTAAATCGGGCAATTTAATTAGTTCCAATGTAACTTAGGGCGTATTTTTTTTTTGTTACCTTGTGTTTAGAACAAGTGTCTCAGCAATTTATTTTAAACCTGCCGCTTTACGAATTTCTTAAAGAAATAAATGGCTTGTTAAAATCATAAAGGTTTTTGTCTTCTTCTTAAGAAAAGTATTTTGAATTATTACTATTTTATAGCAATAATAAAATACAATTAATAGTATAAAGTTCCATTTAATAGTATTAACGACTTTGTTTTTTGAATAGTTACTGTTTTTAATTTCAAAAATAAACAAGTAATATAAAAAAAAATTTTAAAGTCAATTCCTATTTTTTCACTATATTGCAGATAGTCCTTTATAAATAAAGTAGAAATTTTCCTCTTACATCTGGTGCCATCTATTGGTAGAAACATACAACTTAAATCGAAAAAAAAAACTAATATTAATTAATTAAATTTAATGAATGAATTAATATTTCAAAAAAACTGTATTAACATAAAAGTACCATCCACTAAAAGTTCAAAAAACTGTATTTGAATTTGAGTAGAGGTATAAAAAGTATTTTATTAACGATTGAAAATTTGAACAAGATATATATAGGGAAGAGTGTGAACTAATAGTAGGAATTGAAAAAGTTTTTTTAAAAATACTAATTCATGTTTATTCCGAAATCGTAATTTATCTGAATTTCTCCGTTTATTTTTTTTGCCATCAAATATTTTAATGAATCTTCCAGAAACGTTTTAAACTGAAATATCCAAATTCTACTACATCGAAATACATTCGGAATTAAATTTTCTAATTTAAATTCAACTATTTTCTTTAAAAATAAAACATAACGATTGTTCAAACTTTCAAGTCCAAAATCCTTCCTTCTGTCGATTTATCGGAGAGCCAAGAGAGACTGAAATTGGGAAAGTTGCACATTTTATTATAACATAAAAAGATAAAAAAAATATTATTATTCAAATTCAACAAATGCAATGTTTATTTGTTATTTTTCTAAGGAAAGTATTTTGAATTATTATTATTTAATAGTAATCATAGAATGCTATTAATATCGTAAAGTATTATTTAATAGTATCAACGACTTTGTTTTTAGAGTAGTTATGATTTTTTAATTTCAAAAACAAAAAAAGTTTAAAAATACTAATTAATATTTAATCGAAATCGCAATTTATATTTTACTTATTTTTAATGAATCTTCCAGAAACATTTTAAACTGAACTATGCAAATTCTATACATCGAAATACATTCGGAATTAAATTATCTAATTTAAATATGAACAGATTACTTTCTTTTAAAAACAAAACATAACCCGATTGTTCAAACTGTAAAGTCCAAAATCCTTCTTTCTGTTGATTTATCGAAGAACCAATAGAGAGTGAAATTGGGAAAGTTGCACATTTTATTACAACATGAAGAGAAAAAGAAAAAAAACCAGTTGGTTTTAAGCATGAAATCGATTACTCGTCCACCATAAAAGGATTCTAAGCGTAACGATGTTTTAACTGTAAGAACAACCTTCTTTTCTCTTTCTCACTTTATTCCGTTTCGAAATGATTCGTTGCATTTACTTTATTTGACTTAAATCGGGCAATTTAATTAGTTCCGATATAACTTAGGGCGTATTTTTTGTTACATTGTGTTTAGAACAAGTGTCTCGGCAATTTATTTTAAACCTGTCGCTTTACGAATTTCTTAAAGAAATAAATGGCTTGTTAAAATTATAAAGGTTTCCGTCTTTGATCCCTTGGTATTGCTTTCAAAGAGAAATCTTTCTATAAATGAATTTTGTTTCCTTTGAAGGGTGAAATGCACTTTTTCTTTAAAATAATTTTTTATCGATTGGGTTCAACTTTTAAAAAATTACTATAGGAATATGTATTCCGAAGAATAATTTATCTAAAACTTTGTTTATTTTTATTTTCCTCAAATCTTTTAATGAATTTCAGAAACTTTTTAAACCGAAATATCGAAATACATAAATTAAATTTACTTTTTATTTAAATATCAACAGATTACTTTCTTTAAAATAAAACATAACCCGATTGTTCAAACTTTTAAGTCCAAAATCCCTTTCTGTCGGTTTATCGATGAACAAATAAAAGTGAAATTGGGAAATTGTATATCTTATTATGACATAAAAAAGAGGAAAAATTTTATTATTGTAATTAAACAAATAGTATTTATTTGTTATTTTTCAAAAAGTATTTTGAATTATTACTATTTTATAGTAATAATAAAGAATACTATTAATGCTTTAAAGTACTATTTAATAGTATTAACGACTTTATTTTTTGAGTAGTTACTGATTTTTTAATTTCCAAAAATAAAAAAAGTTTAAAAAAATACTAATTCATGTTTATTCCAAAATCGTAATTTATTTAAAATTATCCGTTTATTTATCTTTTAATGAATCTTCCAGAATCAAATCTTTTAATGAATCTTCCAGAATCAAATCTTTTAATGAATCTTCCAGAACATTTAAAACCGAAATTTGCAAAATACTTCTGCATCGAAATACATTCAGAATTAAATTTTCTAATTTAAATATCAACAGATTACTTTTTTGAAAATAAAAACATAATCCGATTGTTCAAACTTTAAGTCCAAAATCCTTCTTTCTGTTGATTTATCGAAGAACAATAGAGAGTGAAATTGGGAAAGTTGCACATTTTATTACAACATGAAGAAAAAAAAGAAAATTCAGTTGGTTTAAGCATGAAATCGATTACTTGTCCACCATAAAAGGATTCTAAGCGTAACAATGTTTTAATTGTAAGAACAACTTTCTTTTCTTTTGGCACTTTATTCCGTTTCGGAATGATTCGTTGCATTTACTTTATTTGACTTAAATCGGGCAATTTAATTAGTTCCGATATAACTTAGGGCGTATTTTTTTTTGTTACGTTGTGTTTAGAACAAGTGTTTCGGCAATTTATTTTAAACCTGCCGCTTTACGAATTTCTTAAAGAAATAAATGGCTTGTTAAAATCATAAAGGTTTCCGTCTTCTTAAGAAAAGTATTTTGAATTATTACTATTTTATAGTAATAATAAAATACTATTAATAGTATAAAGTACCAGTTAATAGTATTAATGACTTTGTTTTTAGAATAGTTACTGATTTTTTAATTTCAAAAATAAACAAGTAATATGTAAAAAAAAAAAAAAATTTAAGTCAATTTCTACTTTTTTTTCACTATATTGCAGATAGTCCTTCATAAATAAAGTAGAAATTTTCTTCTTACATCTGGCGCCATCTATTGGTATATACATGCAACTTAAATCTAAAAAAACTAATATTAATTAATTAAATTTAACTAATGAATTAATATTTGAAAAAACTGTATTAACATCAAGTACCATCCACTACAAGTTCAAAACTGTATTTGAACTTGAGTGGAGGAATAAAAGTATTTTTTATGAACGATTGAAAATTTGAACAAGATATATATATCAAAGAGTTTGAACTAATAGTAGGAATTGAAAAAAGGTTTTAAAAAATACTAATTCATGTTTATTCCAAAAAATCGTAATTTATCTAAAATTCTCCGTTTATTTATTTTCGACAAACCTTTTAATGAATCTTCCGGAAACGTTTTAAACTGAAATATCCAAATTTTACTACATCGAAATAGTAAATTCGAATTAAAGTTTCTAATTTAAATATCAACAGCTTACTTTCTTTTAAAAAAAACATAACCCGATTGTTCAAACTTTTAAAATCCAAAAATCCTTCTTTCTGTTGATTTATCGAAGAACCAATAGAGAGTGAAATTGGGAAAGTTGCACATTTTATTACAACATTAAGAAAAAAAAATCCAGTTGGTTTTAAGCATGAAATCGATTACTCGTCCACCATAAAAGGATTCTAAGCGTAACAATGTTTTAACTGTAAGAACAATCTTCTTTCTCTTTGGCACTTTATTCCGTTTCGAATGATTCGTTGCATTTACTTTATTTGACTTAAATCGGGCAATTTAATTAGTTCCGATATAACTTAGGGCGGATTTTTTGTTACGTTGTGTTTAGAACAAGTGTCTCGGCAATTTATTTTAAACCTGCAGCTTTACGAATTTCTTAAAGAAATAAATGGCTTGTTAAAATCATAAAGGTTTCCGTCTTTGATCCCTTGGTATTGCTTTCAAAGAGAAATCTTTCTATAAATGAATTTTGTTTCCTTTTGAAGGTTGAAATGAACTTTTTTTTTAAAATAATTTTTTAATGTTTGGGTTTATGTCGTTTTATGTGAAGAATTATTTTTAAAATGCTTTTAATTTCTTAAATCAAAAATTTCCACTTAAAGGATTATCCATAATTTCTTAAATGGAAACGTTTTACTAAACTTTATTTTTAAAGAAATACTTAATAAATATTAAAGCTTTTAAAACTTACCGTTATTTTTGTAAAAATACAGTATTGTGTGTATTATATTGCATATCTTTAATTTATTCTGGATAACGTTTTAAAAAAACAGATTTTATTTCTTACGCATTAAATTGCGTTAAAATAGGATTTTTACTTTTACTGTGTCGAAATTCCTACTTAAATAATTTAATTTGCTTTGTCATAATTCCTTCTTATCAAGCAGGATTGTATCTCATCATTCAAGAATTTGTTAAACAATTTTTCAGGATTATGGAAAACAGTAATTTTATTTCTTTCATACTGAATTACGATAAAGCAGGATTTTTAATTTGTTTTGTTAAAACTCTTGCTTATAAAGCAAGTACTTAAACTTATTGTGTTAAGACGACTGCTTATGTAGAAATATTGTATGTTATTATTCAAGAATTTGTTAAACAAAGCAGAATTGTAAAATAAATTATTCTTTTTCCTATTAAATTACGGTGAAGTTCCTTCTCTTATATAACAAGATTGTATCTTATTATTATAGAATTTGTTAAATATTTAGCAGAATTTTAAAAAGAAATAGTTTTTTCTTTCGTATTGAATTACGATAAAGTAGAATTTTTAATTTGCTTTGTCAAGACTCCAGCTTATATAGCAGGATTGCATCTTATTCTAGAATTTATTTGATATTTAGCAGCATTTTAAAAAAGAAGTTATTTAATTTGCTACATCAAGATTCCATATAGCAGTATTTTATGCTATTATTTTTCAAGAATATGTTAAAAAAGTAGCAGGATTGTAAAAATAATTATTTTTTTCTTTCGTATTGAATTACGCTAAAGCAGGATTTTAAATTTGGTTTGTAAAACCTCCTGCTAATATAACAGGTATTTTAATTAGCTTTGTCAAAATTCCTGCATATATAGCAGGATTATAGCTTATTATAATAGAATTGGTTAGATATTTAGCAGAATTTTTTTTAAAAAGTTTTTTTTCGTATTGTATTAAGAAATTATAAAGCATATTATTACGTTTTATAAGCCTGTGTATTATAAAGCAGGATTTTTAATTTATTTTGTCAAAAATCCTGCTTATATAGCAGGATTGTACCTTATCATTCAAGAATTTGTTAAACAAGTAGCAGGATTGTAAAAAGTAATTCTTTTTTTTCATATTGAATTATGATAAAGCAGGTATGATTCTTTTAAATACGTTTAATTCACATAATACTTTTTTTTTCATTATTTTATAATTATTTCGAAAGTTCTGCAAAAATTTCATGCAGTCAACAAATTAGTAACGCATGACTTCAAATTATTTCTTCTGAAAATATACTTTAAAAAAAAATTTCAAAATATTTCTGTAATAACTTTAAGCAAAAGTACATTGTGCGTTTTATTGTTAGACAAATCAAATTACATACTAAGAAAGAAAAAATTTTACGGCATCTAATTATTATTCTCCATCAAGAATATTCGTTATTTTATACACTTAAACCATTAGGAGTTTACTAATGTTTATTTAATATGAATGTCATCTCACTATTAACATGAATCAATAATTTTCTCTTTATTATGAATTAAAATAGTTTCATTTTATATAAAATTTATTTTTTTAATATTTAAGCCTTATATATTTTGGGAGAAAGCACAGTTATATTATATTGTATAAATCTAGTAATATTGTAAAAAAATATATATATATAATCTATTTAGCTTTTTGGTTTAAAATTTGTATTAATATATTCAATGTTTCACAATCATTTTCATATTTTTCAGCATAAATAATGTTACAATGAATACAAAGTGTTATGTAAGGGTTTCAAAAAGTAGCTAAATAGCTCCTTTGAAAAATATAACAAACTGCTGTTTATTTTGATCTCTAAATAAATATAACGTTTCAGACCATACATACAAAAAAAAAACTTTTAATAGCAAAATATAGATCCAGTAAACAAGCACTCTTTCTTAAAACATTTACACTTGGCCAACTTAATCTTAAAACGCGACTATTTACTAAGTAAATATACAAAAGCACTAATGCTTAAAGCTGTCATCTTATATTTACGTTCACATAAAATAAATAATTGCTACATATGAATTATAATTCCACATACTACAGAAGATCCTATTTGTGTTTATGAATATTTCAAAGACAAACTTATTCAAAAACCGACCCAAATATTATGTGGATTGTAAAAACCCATAAAGCGTAAAAAGGGAATTCGATAAATAATTCATGTCATCAAAGAAAAAGTCATGGACAACTAGAGCCCCCAGATGGTGCTGCAGTAAGCGATGCCAGTGTCAACTAACTAGAGACATTTAATAAATTCGTTTCTATTCTGGTCCCTCTGGAGCCCTGGTATCGCACTGGAATCTGATACAGCAGCTCGAAATTTGTATTGATTCTTTGGCAACAATCGCTGTCAAAACTCGGCTGTATCTTTCGACTCCCCCCTCCCATCGCATTGTTGGGATTGTTTGCTTTATTATATTTGCAATCAATGGATGGGAAATTGTCTGAACTGCAAATAGACGCCATTTTAGGTCACAATAAAGAAATTTTCTTTATTTTTATTTAACAATGTTCAAATCCCGGCTTTGCCCATGGGTGTTGTAGTGGTTAACCGCTTAAAAAGAATTGAATATTGCGTTTTACCCAACTGAATAAACTTGATTTGAAACCAACTGGTAAAACCGAATAAAACTTGATTTGAAACCAATGTCCCCATGTCCTTGTCAGGGATGGGCATGATAATAGGTAGAAAGTTCTCAACTATCTCTGTGGGGTAAGAAGATAGTTGAGAACCAATCGTAGGATGTTCATTTCGAAACTGTAAATCAAAACATGTATGAAGTATAACCGGCTCCCGGATGCACCCTAAATAACATATCTGACAAATGATTTCAATTCAAACTTGCAAGCCGGAATTTAATACTTTGGTAGCTAATTTTTTAGTGCCTGTTCTTACTGTGTATTGTTAAAAAAAAAACCTTCTCCGACTGCTCTCAGTGCGTAGTTATTCAAAATTTAAAATTATAAACAACAATATGATTTAAAAAAATCTTCCTTTCGAGTAAATTAACGAAATTTTAAAATAAAGTTCCAGAATTCAAGGTATATATATATATACCTTGAATTCTGGAACCACGAATATATATATATATATATATTCGTGGAGGATTCCACTTCTAAGCCAAAATCATGATGATCAGCTACGCGCAGGATGCCTGAAATATACTTCTTCTCCGGGTATGAGTTTGTAGGCCAACTGACCATTTCTCCTGAACGCCACAAGTGGTAGGAGAATACACTATAATATTTGATAATGATAAATGATTAGCAGTGCTATAGAATTAGAATTCATATATATATATATATATATGTGTTTATATTTCATATTGAAAAGTTGGAATTTCGTTGTTAAAGGATTGATATCTTTTTTTTTAATATGAGATACGAAATATATAAGAAATTCTTCTTTTGGTTCTTTCTAAGTTCTTCTTCCTGAAAAGTTTTTCTTTTGGAATTGAAGAGATGAGGAGAACAATGTGACCCCTCCCCATCCTGTCCCACACCATGGAAGTATTCGTTAAATTACTATAGCAGTGCAGTATCCTATATCTATTGTCCATACTCGTATACGCTTAATCTGCTACATATAAGTGGTTAAAATGGTGAATTTTCACTTATCAGTTCAACTGGCCTGAAATTAAAAATCGAAGTATTAAAAAAAATTTATTAATAAATTTTGTTTCATAAAAAATTAAAATCGAAATTAATTTGAAAATATTTTAAAATTATTTATTTTTAAACATTAAAAGGGTATTTTTGCAAACTGCATTATTTTTGGATGATAAAAACATTTATGTTTATCATAAAACTCAAAACTCAATCAAATCTATTCTGTATATTAAAAGAAATCTTTTTGTAGCTTTTTAATGCAGGAAATAAGAAGTATAACAGAATTATTTAATAAATATACAAATAAGCTTAAGTATACTTATTCGATTCTATTCCGTTTCGAAGAATGACTTTTTCTTCATAAAGGAAGAAAAAAAAAAAATATTTTGCTCTTATTCTCTTGAAATAAGAAAAAAAAAAAAAACAATGTTTTTTTTTTAACATTTCAAATATTTCTCTCTTTGTGAAAAAAACATTTTGCTTTCTGGTGCATTTGCGTAAGAAACGAAATGCAAATAAATCCCCTTTATTCTAAGAAAATTGTATTTCGCAAATGAAAAAAGTCTTTGTTTTATGCATTTTAGCTTAAAAGTATTTTCTGTGTAAAAACATTTTTCAAATTTTCTGGGAAGGAATGCGAGATTAAAAAGTAGATTTTAAAGATACTTCTTTTCTTTTTTTTTATAACTGTAACTAATAACTCTTACGAATTTGGTTAATGAATAAATATTATTTTGATAAATTCAACAATTTTATCTAAGTATTTTTTTAAAAACACATAATGATATGGATGTATTTATTCATCACTATTAGTGATGTAAAAAAAAAGAAATAACACTTTCAAGAATTTCTATGGGAAATGGCACACATTTGGGTCACACATAAAGAAACTATGAAACCCATGTAGCCAAAACTGTTACTGTTCATATGTTGTTAAACCTTTTGGCATATGCATTTTTATTTTACTTTATAACATACATATTTTCTGGCAAGTTGATTCTATTTCCCTATCTATTCCAGGGGTAGTTAAACTTTTTTGACCACTTAGCCACTCAGTTTCTTTTATCGACTCCTTATATTTTTCTTTGTTTCATAACTATAGTATAGCAAGGGAAAAATGATTATGAGAATAATAGATTATATTATTTTATAATGCTTATTGTAGAGTTTGTAATGGTTATTATGTATTGTTTATTGGCTTCACTTTTAATTCTTACATTTTCGTTTTTTATATTATGCTAAATTCATTTATTGGCGAGTGAGTCAATTATTTGGTTCTGCCTCCTTAATTATTTCCATGCCCTTGCTCCGTTTTATCGATCATATTAATGCCACTGCAACCAATCTATTTTGGTCAGGGTTGTTATTTTTTGTACGATTTATATTACATTTATATATTTATTTGATGTAATATGTTATTAAATCGAATTAGCTTCTAATGAATACATTTTTGTGCTGGAATTATACTAAATTTATATTGCTGAATGAATCATTTTGGCTTACTTCATTTTGCCTCCCTGATTATTTTATTTATCAGTTTTAACTAGTTAAAAATTAAAAAGGTACATTTTAGATCCTAATTTCTTATTGTGACAGGACATTAGGGGCTTCATAGCCGAGTAACTAGCGCTCTGGTGCTCGGTGAGCAAGGTTTAGGCTCGAGTCCTGTCTGTGCCATGGATGTTTATAGTGGTTCGGAATACACTGTGAACCCTAGGTCCTGATCTAATATGAATGATAGGCGTCGTGCTGATAGCCCTATTCCTTAAGAAGAAAACGTCTCCTGTCTCGAAATCTACCAGTAGGCAGACGGCCTTGGGGCACCAGGGGGCTGTTGCGCCAATGAGGAAGATATGACATTAGGCAACTACACTCAACAAGTGAGACTTCCATAATAATACATTTTCATCAAACAACTTTTATAACACAATGATTCATTATTATTCTTAATAAACTCGTTTGACTTGAACGATTCGAAGAAAGCTGTTATAAGATTCGAAACTCGTTTGAAATATTTAGAATTCTTTAAAAATTAACATACCATAAGTAACTAAGAAATCGAATTAAAATTGCATAAACTGTGTGGCATTTATATTTCACCACCAAATCGCTTCTATTTATTTAAAAGGCATTATTACTTTCACCAATATCGCTTAACTAATAATGCCAAAACTCCAGTTTTTATTAAATATTAAAAAAACCAAAACGAATAAGAAACGGCATATTAATGAAATGAAAGAATTTAATGCGTCGCTTTGAACGGTTCTATCCGATAAATTTATTCATCTGAATCTTTAATTTGAGAAATTAGTTTATAGTACTAATTCATGAGCGAATTCATTTAATTCAGAAATTCGCATTAACGTACGTGGAGCAAATTTAATGAATCGTCCAGAAATAATAATAAAAAAAAAGCAAATTAAATCAAAAGGAATTTTAAAGAATTGAATTGCCATAAAATTCCGAGCCATTACGTTATAAATGTATTCATGAGGGAAGAAAATTTGATTTAGCGTTTACTTAGAGAGAAAATGAATGTCCGTGTATGAATGCAGGGAAGGAATGGCTTTTATATTGAATTACCGAGTCAGTGAAATGCAGGCAATTATCTTTCAGTGCATTAATTCACAGGAAATTAAATTTCCTTTTAAGACGCATGGCATTGTTAGCGCCACGATTCGAAATGGTTTGGTTAGGGAGCCGAGTTACGTAAAAGGATTCTATTCAAAATTGGCAATTACCTTCAAGTAAAATGTGTGATCTATTTGTAAACTAAAGGTAATTTGAGTTTTCAAATATGCTTGAATTTTAAAGTGATTTAATTAATTTTTTGCTAATTAGGTAGATTATCAGAATATTTATTCCAATTTTAATATTCTTAGCAGTCTGATGGTAGAGTGACTAGCGCTCTGGCGCTCGGAGCCACAGGTTTCGATTTCGAGTTCGATCTGTGCTAATGATGATTGTACTTTATAGTTATCACAGTCACCATCGAATCTCCTTGTTTCTAAAACCAGTGACTGCAATATATATATATATACCTCATACTATAGCTTTATAAGTTAGCACGTTATATGGGACCGGATGGCTGGCTTTCAGTGCCCAATGTTTCGTGTTAGAATCCCGACAGTGCCATGGAGGTTGTGTTGGTTCGGAATCTACTTTAAGCCATAGATCCCTGTCTAATATGACTGTTGGACGTAGGGCTGACAACCCTATCGCGTAAAAGCAAAACATCTCCCGTCTCGACATCTGTCAGTCGGCTGACAAGCTTGACCCACCATGGAGCTGTTGCGCCAGTGTAGGACGTCGGGCAAATAGATTCAACAAGTGAGACTTCACAATAATACATGTTTCATCGACATACACTTGCCAGAAAAAGTCTGCTTACAAGCACATAGCACATATTCAAAATTGAAAAAAAAAAAAATCATGTTTTAATAATGATATTAATTTTATATTGTATTTAATTTGTTCTTTGCACAATTCATTAGCATTTAATAACAATTAAAGAAATACAACACAATTTGTGTTTAAAAAATAACAATTAAAATAAGGAATATTAGAAATAGCTGCCAGAAAAAGTCTGCGTACAGATGAAAAAAAAAGCATTAAAAAATACTTTCCATTAGCTTTCAACTAAACTTTAATGGGTGGTTGGATAACCCTGACGTCTGAGAACCTCTGTTAATCGTTTGGGCATAGAATGGACGAGTTTGGAGGTCTCCTCAGAGAAATGTTATTCCATTCTGTGATTATCACTCTCTTTAACATTTCTTTTGAGGTAATCTTGTACTGTCGAATTTTTCGCTCCAACAAGTCCCATAAATGCTCAATGGGGTTTAAGTCAGGCGATTGTGGAGGAGAATGCAATTGATTTTTGATATTGTACAAAAGCTAGAGCTTAACATTATGGGAAGTGTGCTTCGGATCATTGTCCTGTTGAAACCAAAAGTCATCTCCTAGGTTCAAGTCCTGTGTGCTCTGTTTCAAATTTTCTTTTAAAATGTTGATATATCCCATATGGTTTAATGTCGTGACTCTATAAAGGTTAGACGACCTACGCCGTTGGCAGCCATGCACCCGCAGAGCATTATACCACCTCCACCATGTAACTGTAGGCACAAGATTCTGCTTCTCAAAAGCGGTACCTTGTTTTCTCCACACCAGCTTACTTCCTTTTATGCCAAATATGCAAAACTTGCTCTCATCAGAGAATAGTACTTTTTCCCAAAATTGTGGAGACTTATTTACATACTCATTTGCTGACACAGCTTATATGTGTGGCTTCCTGTGAGCAACACGGCCATGATACCCAGCTTTTTTCAAAATTTTTCTTATGGTGTCTTCATGGAGTGTTTTTTAAATCTCTCTCTAACGTCATTTGCAATCTGAAAGGCACTATACGTGGATTTAAACGTACGGACTTGAAGACATATCTCTTTTCACGGGCAGTCAGCTTAGATGGACGTCCAGAACGTGGCTTTGAGATTATAGATTTCGATGAAGTGTAATTATTGATCACTTGGATAGAGAATGAGTTCTTCCAACAATCTTGCCAATTTCTCCGAAGAGTTTTGCCTTCATTCCTAAGTTTTTCTGATGATCTTTTTCTTCAGAGTAATCTCCTTTCCATTTAAATCCATTGTGATTTACTTGCCACAAATCTTGAAACATAATATTTTAACTACTATCTAATAAAACTGAGCAAGTGGTTAAAGTTAATTGAAGTTTGATTTGCACATTTTATTATATTTATTTTGTACGCAAACTTTTACTGGTAGCAATTTGTGTTATTTTTATTTCGATTGTTATTTCTTAAACACAACGTGTGTTACATTTCTAAATTATTATGAAAAGTTAATGAATTGTGTAAGGAATAAAATAAATACAATATGAAGTATTATCATTTCCAAAATATAATTTTTTTCGTTCTTGAATATTTGCTATGTGCTTGTACGCAGACTTTTTCGGCAAGTGTATCTCTTTTTATGATGCAATGATTCGTTAGTATTCTGAATAAATTCTTTTGAATTGAACGATTCGCTGAAGAATGTTATAAAATTCGAAACTCGTTTGAATTATTTAGAATTTTTAAAGCTTAATATACCATTAGCACTTGAGAAGTCGAAGAATTAAAATTGCATAAACTATATGGCATTTAAGTTTTACCACCAAATCTCTTCGATTCATTTGAAAAAGCATTATTGCTTTTACCAATATCGTTTAACTAACAATGGCAAACTTCAGTTTTTATTAAATATTAAAAACAACGAAAACGAATAAGAAATGGTACATTAATAAAATGAACAAATTTAATGCTTCGCTTTGAACGGTTTCATCCGATAAATTTATTCATCTGAATCTTTTAATGTGAGAAATTAGTTTATAGTACTAATTCAAGAGGGAATTCATTTAATTTAGAAATTCCCATTAACGTACGTGGGAGCAAATTTAATGAATCGTCCAGAAATAATAATAATAAAAAAAGTAAATTAAATCAAAAGGAATTCTTAAAGAATTGAATTGCCATAAAATTCCGAGCCATTACGTTATAAATGTATTCATGAGGGAAGAAAATTTGATTTAGCGTTTACTTAGAGAGAAAAATGAACGTCCGCGTATGAATGCGGGAAGGAATGGCTTTTATATTGAATTACCGAGTCAGTGAAATGCAGGCAATTATCTTTCAGTGCATTGATTCACAGAAATTAAATTTCCTTTTTAAGATGTATGGCATTGTTAATCGCCTCGATTCGAAATAGTTTGTTTAGCGAGCCGAGTTTACAACTGAATTGAAGGATTCTATTTGAAATCGACAAATACGTTCAAGGAAAATGTGTGATCTATTTATAAACTAAATGTAATTTGAGTTTTCAAGATATACTTGAGTTTAAAGTGATTTGATTACTTTCTTGCTAATTAGGTAGATTATCAGAATATTTTATTCCAATTATGTTATTCTTAGGGGGCCTGATGGCCCAGTGACTAGCGCTCTGGCGCTCGGTGCCACAGGTTTCGGGTTCGGATCTCGGCGGTGCCATGGATGTTTGTAGTGGTTTGTGATCCACGCTAAACCATAGGCCTCAGTCTAATATGAGTTGAGAGTAGGACTCTACCCCTTAAAAAAAAAACATCTCCTGTCTCGAAATTTGCCAATAGGCAGACGGCCTTCACCCACCCTCGGATGTTGCGCCACTGACGATGAGGATGATAATATTCTTACTTACGTATTACTTTAGCCTATAGACCTCCTGCAGACTAAAGTTCTAATTAGCTGTCGGGCGTCCATTGCAGTCGTTGTTTTTAGAAACAAGTAGATTCAATAGTAACTGTGAAAATATATGTATACGTTCTGGCATCGGCAGCCGGGCAGCCCGGTGAAAGGTTTACGGCTGTTTTATCTGGTGAG
>BPLR01012223.1:0-81714 GCA_021605095.1 Caerostris extrusa
AACAGTTTGCGAAGAAAACTTATCATATGGATCGGAAAGAAGATGTAGAAAAGCTTAATAATTTGAAAAGGAATGCTGAAGAACTATCAGCATCATTGGTAATTTTTTGAAATTTTTATATTTTAAATGTATAATATGCATTAAATTTAGTTTTTTAATCATTTTCTTTATCTGATAATCATTGGCATATTTCTACATTTATGCTGCATTTTTTCTTGGTATCAAAGTTAAACAAAATATTTAGAATTTAGCACTAATACATCAACTGATTAAATTAAAGTTCCTTAAAAATTACCAAATAATTATGCCCTTAAGTTTATTTAAATGAACTATTTGCATTTATTTTGTTTTGTATAATTCTTGTTCAAGTGATTTAACAATTTTTTTAAATTTTATTTGCAAATATACTTTTTCAAGAATCAAAGTTTTTTTTTATGTATATGATTTTGGTTCTCTTGTAAATTATTTGCTGTGCTAATAAAAGATGATAGTTTATATGCATAATGTTTAGGGAAGAGAAGCATGGGAATCTATTCAAGTTTGACAACTATTCTGTTAACTGTTGTCATTGTGATAAAAGAAGAAAACTATCTTTTCAATACTTACTTAAAGTAATTAAAGTCAAAACTGCTTTACTACTTGGCATAATGAGTCTGACAGATGTCGAGAGTCGGGGATTGAACATTTTTGAAGGAATGAAAGCAGGAGCCTGTTAAAATCGAACTCCCATCGCTTTTATAAAATATTTATTTTTCCACATTTCTAGCAATTAATGTTAAAAATTAAATGTTAAGGGAGGGTATTCAGTTGTGGTATATGTCAATAATACAATTATCAGCAAACAAAGTGTTGAAACTTTTCTCAGCACTGAGGTTTATGAAAAAGCTATCTTGGATCAACAATGAAAGATCTTATAGAAGCTATTCTATTAGTAAAAAATTATTATATTATAAATGTGACATCTTTGTTCTTAAAATGTACAATTTACTTTTTGTCTTTTAAGTTATTTTCTAATACTTTAATAGTTAAATTGGTGTTATTTTTTTTTGTAGGATAAAATGTATTTTGTAAGCAAATTTTGAGTATAAGAATATCGTAGTGCAAATAATACACCTTTAAAGTTATAAAACAATATTTTGTTATGCAAAAACTGCTTTTATAGATATGAGTTCATTAAAAATCTTTGAATTTATTTCACAAATTATTTTAAATCCATTAGTAAAGATCAAAGTAAATAAAATTATATAAAATAGCTGAGAGTTGGTATAAAAAATTCAACCCAGAAGTAAAAAATTTTTTGGCTGTTTTTCACCTTAACTAAAAGGAATATTTTTAGTTATGTTGAACTAAAATTAAATAGTACTTTTGTTACGTATATATGAGATATATTCACTCATCATTAGATTCCAATAAGAGAACTCTTTAAAGGTAAGTACTATGGCACTTGGTTATAATGTGTGAATAGTTAGTAATATAAGCTGTTGACTATATTTAGGCATTTTCTAAGCTGTTTGTTATCATTTCACGTTGACTTATTATTGGATAGATTGATTTAAAAGTTAAGCTGCTAGAATATTAAACATATTTAATTTTTCTCTTTATATATTAAATGCAGAGGAATTTTATAGTTAAAATTGAATTTAGTAAATAAACGTGAATAATTAATAAAAAAGTCTTAATGTGAACGATTTGAAGGAACACAGCCTAATATGTTATGTATTGGTAATTTTTCTCTAAAATGTTTTATATATTGATACTTTGACTTCAGGTAACTTGTATAAGCATTCATAAAAGAAATACTGGGAAGAATATTCTGGGATCATCTTATTATTTTTCAGATTGATATTTGAAATTAGTTCAGTTGATCTTTCTGAATATTAAATAATAGTTTAATTACCTAATATTTATTAAGAATTTAATTGAGAAGTGTTTTGATATCTTTATGGAATTTCCTTCTCATTCTTATTCATTTCCACTATAAAAATGCTTTAAACCGAATGATGTGGGTTTTTCTTTGTTTGTTTTTTTGTTTGTTTGTTTGTTAACTCTTTAAAAATTAATTAGTTGATTTGAATTTTCATTCAATTTAAAAGCAGTTCAGTTAAAAGTTTTGACTGAAAATGGGAATTTTTGGTTAAAGCTCTTTTCTAAAGTTTTTGCATTGTTGTTGAATTCTCAACCATAAGATTAGATTCTTTTCGATTGTCTGAATTCTAAGTTACCCATCAGTGTAGTGAAAGGATTCAAAGAACAAAAGCTGTATGTTGTGAAGCCATTTGTAAACATACGTAAACTTAAAATTATGCATGGATTTATTCTATGAATTTATAAATGTTGCATATAATTAAAATTTGATTGGTTTTATCTGTAATCCAAATAATATATTTCATAAGTATTTTTTTTGTTATAGGATTGTGGATAACATGCCTGTTACTTGGTGTTATCTGGTGGAAGTTAACCAACAGTTTTGTTCCACTGGTTTTCCTATGGGTTGTTACGTCAACTCAGCACGGCAACCGAAAGATGCTTGTGTGATGAATGTAATTATCATTTAAACTTTATATCTCCATCTTAATCTCATTTAAGGATAAAATAAAGGCTTTTCTCATGTACAAACTTAACGGTTATTTTTATGGATTCTCAAAAAATACGTACAATTTTTTAAGTAAAACAATTAATTCAATCTTCATTTCTAAAGTAGATCTTTAATTATATATAGTAAAAAATGTGTATTAGAGCTTTTATATTGAGCTGTATTTTTGGCAAGTAAAATGATAATTTACATTATCTATAATGTGTTTATCATTAATGTAATAATCTATTTCATTTTCATAGTCTTATAAAAGTGTTAACATTGAAATCTTTTAAAGAGTACAAATAAGAATTTTTTTTTTACTTAATTGTGATATCGTTATTCCATTAATATAAATGATGCAATATTCTGTGTTTATATTTTGAAAGCCATGGTTATGTTATATAAAAATGTAAATTTTAAAGGAAGTGACTTTTTGTGATCTAAAATATTTTGAACAAAATAAATATTTTTTCCCTCATTCTTTTGCTTAAAATAGTATCAAAGATAATGAATAGTATAGAGATAACAATCTCAAATGAGATTTTTCAGTAGTATATCAGAGAATTTTCAATAATTTTTTTTATGCTTGTCAGTTATGAGAACAGAAGGCATAAATGACACACAAACACACACCACTGCCTTCCAGTCAAAATGACTCTTAATTTTATCACAAAAATTTACATAAATTGGTACAGATTGTTATTGGTAACTTCAATTTATTATATTATCTAGTGATAATTTTTTTAAAAATGAAGATTTTCGTTAAAAGTTAATTTACAAATTATTAAAGACTAAAATTCTACTGATACATGTGCTGAAATTATTTGTTGCAGATTGTATTTAATATAAAAAGTATGTAAAATTTTAAAAAATTCATAATACTACTCAGTATTTTAAAATGAAAATATTAACATTACAAGGAGGAGAAAAAGAAATTCATGAAAGTTTATAATGAAATGTTCACACATGCAAATACTATAAATTTATCCATTAAACTTTATACTTCTTTAAGTAAAGATCTTGTGGACTAACAGCTCTTTTTTGACATCAAAAGAAAAACATAGTGGCTATAAACTGTTTTGTAGAAATTATTGGATAAGATTGAATGCTTATATCAATTATTAAAAAATTGCGTAAAATTTTCTATTTTTCGTGAAAGCTGGCTTTTAAAAACTTCCATAGAAGTTTCTGTAGTTGGTAGTTTATTAAAAAATTAGTTGACATCTCTAATAACTTTATGATTATTTCATCAAAAATTATTTTAATGTATTATGGAAGGAAACATTTGTAAAAATGAAATATATAATATTAGACATACATTAAATGTTATTACATATTGTTCATAAGTTTGTTTTACTTTTTAGACCTTGTTTAACAAAGCTGACACCTTTTACATCTTTAACCATGTTGATATAACAGTAACATATCATAGTGGTGAAGACGAATCTTGGGGTGGTGGATTTAAAGATAAAGGAGGTAGAATAGTGCGAGTCAAAGTGAAGCCTAGGAGGTATTTTGATTTTTGTTTTAGAATACTCTTTCTCTTTTGTAATGCCATTTGTCAAAATTTATATATTTCAAATTTATATCATATTTCAAATTTTCATTATTTGTTTATCAATAAATTTTTAAAATCTCTGAAATTTGTTATATTTTGTGGAATTGATGTAAGCATATCTCGACTTAATATGATCTTAAATGACTTTATCCTCAACAACAGGATTTTTACATCCTGGGAAAGAGTAATTAATTCATTCCTGTTTGTCAAAAGAAAAGCAATTCAAATGAATAATTTCTGGAACTTTATCATTTATTTGAAGATAAGATAGTTAAAAAAGATTATTTTTATCTATTGCATATGCTATGTGTGTGAATTTCATTATATATTTTTATTTAAATGTAAAATTTCAATGTAACCAACTTGCCTATTCTGAATATATATATATATATATTACATAATTAAATAAAAGTGAAAACAAGTGGTATGAAGTTTAAAATTTATCACTCTCTCCAACAAATAATTGTATTCTTTGTATTTAATGAATAATAGGAAAATTTTTTCATCATGGAATTACCATTTATGAATTAAAAAGTAGATTTTTTTATACTTATGTAAGAATTTTAGTTTGAGTTAGGTTGCAGATGATATAATTTGATATAACCTATTAAATTTCATTTGAAGTTGAAATCTTTTTTTGAACTATTAATTACATTATTGTTATTGATTTTTATTTGTAGATTGAAGGTTTTTACAGATTAATAGACATTAACACCAATGTTAAAAATAGCAATAATAATATTTTGCTTAATGATAAAAAATGTGTAATATATCAAAATCAGAAAGGTTTGTTTAAATATCTATCATTAGGTAGTCGGTTAATTTTATAAGATTTCTTTTTTTTAAGATTTTAAAAGTATCAATGTTAGGATTTTTAATTCACTTGAAATAATTTTCATCTTGAATTTTATTTGTGTTAATATTGTGCATTTTCATTTCTTTCAAAAAAAAAAAAAAAAATGTGGATGAATTTGAGAAAATTTTTTCATAAAATTATTAATAGCCAAATAAAACTATGAAGGCAAACTTATGTACCAATAAAATATGCTATATGTACCAATGAAATACTTATTTTTCATTTGTGTTGTTTGTCTGTAAATATTTTCTATAGTTCTTTTTCTTCCTTGAAAGCTTTTTAACAATTATTTTAAAAATCATTGAGCAAAAATTCTTGAAGAGATTATCAAATAATGAAGTATAATTTTTTTAAGTAAAGGGGTAAACAAAATTTTTTAGGATTTTTTTTTTTTTTTTTTGTTGCATATGCATGATAATGAAGTAATAAATGAACCTATATTTTAGCTGTATTGATTCATGAAATAATTGCTTTGGAAAATAATAACTGAATCACATTCAAATATAAGTGATTTCATTTCTGTGTTTTTAAGAAATTGACAGTTTCTTGTAGATTTAAAATCTGATACATGTTAATATCTAAAGTAAGCATTTTAAGATATAGTGTTGTGTAATAAAATGAATGTCAAATAAGTATTTTAATGGATTAATTGAAATGCTTTGAATTGAATTTGAGAAAAAAATATTTAAAATTTTTTATTTATGAAACTGTGTAGAAAAATGTTTTGGAACTTTTGTTGATTTAATATACATTTAAAATATTGTTTCAAATTAGTGGACTCGAGTTTCTTTTTTTCTAACTAATCAAACATTTCATTACGTAAAACAGCTTTTGAAAGTTTTAGTACATTATTTTGATGCTTATGTATTTTATTTTATGAAGCCTGCAATTATATTCATGCTTTTTTTTTTTTTTTTTTCAGTATCAAAAATCAAGATGAAAAGAGTTGCTTGACTGATTTTACTCCAATGGATATTCCTAACAAGATGCAGCCTAAGGATGTTATTACTATAAAATATACATATTCTGTAAATTTTACTGTAAGTAGTGTTTTATGGTTATGCTAAGTTGTATTTTTTTCTAGTTTATATTATATTGCCTATCTTTGTTAATTTTTGAATATGTTATAGAAAGAAAACACTGTTAAATGGTCCTCGCGTTGGGATTATATTTTAGAATCCATGCCTCATACAAATATTCAGTGGTTCAGGTGAGAATATCTTTTTGAAATTGATTGATATTTGTGATTTAGAAAATTGAGTGTTCTTTAATGAATTTGATTTATTCTAGCATTTTGAATTCTCTTGTCATTGTACTCTTCTTGACGGGAATGGTTGCAATGATACTGTTACGGACATTGCATAAAGATATTGCACGTTACAATCAAATGGAAAGTGCAGTATGTATAGGATTTTTATCTGATACATTTACTTTTGTGATATGTTAGTACTTAAATTTCTTTGAATTTTTTTATCCATGTAGCATAAATTAAAATTTGCTGAATTTTGTATTGAAATTTAATTTATTTGTTTAAATTTCAGTTAATGAGTGCCTACAATATAATTTGTCATATTCAGTCTTATAGTTTACTCAATAAGATTAAATTTAGAATAAAATAGAAAACTCTTAAATTGTTTTAATGTTTTTTTTTTTTGCATCCTAAACCTTATTTTTAAGTACACTTTTTCATGTGTTTGTTATTGATATTGGCTATGTAATAACTATAATTTCCTGCAATAATTTTTCCTGCCATTTAATTGAGGGTTATGTTATACAGATTAATTTTATTTGCAGTCTTTTTTGAATGTATGTAGAGATTTATTTACTGTTTATTATTTCATTTATTAGAAGGTATTTAATATGCAAAATTATATTAAATGTAATGTACTTTTTCTCACCAGATCACAACATTTGTTAATGTATATTATTGTGATTCTATTTATACCTTCTACCTTTGCATGAGTTAACATGCATTTTTGAATGATATATGTGCATATTTCACTGCAATATTATTTAAAATTTATTTGGCCTTGCTTTAAATGGAAATTATTAATTATTAAAGCTGCCGTATAATTGTTATAATCAGAATGAACCAGTAGTTGAGCATTTTTGGTTGAATTGGAGTCAGTTTAAAGACCCAATTCTTTCTTTTTCATAAAATTTTTTTCCCCCAAAATTCTTAGTATGAATGTTAAAATTAAGCATTAAATAAATAATTCAATTGTATCCTTTAATAATAGAACCATTAACAAAGATAGTTACTGGTTTAACAGCAAACAAAGTAAGTGTTGAGAGACTTTTCTCAGAACTGAAGCTTATAAAGTATCTTAGAACAATAATGAAGGGAGATTTTACAGAAGTTGCCAGAAGAAAAAATAAGGTTTAATGTATTATAAATTTGGCATCTGTGTGTTTAAAATCAGCAGTTTTCTTTTTTGCTTGTTTTAATCTATTCTATAATACTTTGGTACTATTATTTTTATATGATATACATATTTTTTTTTTATAAGTAAATTCAATACAAGGTTATCTTTTTAGTGAGTGTAAATACTATACTTTTAAAGTTGTAAAAAAATGCTTTGTTGTGCAAAAACTGCTTTATAGATATGAGTTCAATAAAAGTAATTGAATTACTTTCACGAATTCTTCTAAATCCATTAGTAAAGACCATAGTACATAAAATTACAAAAAAAGTCTGGAGTCGATATATAGCAAATCAGATGTTTTGGCCTGCTCCCCACCCTTGTTATAATACTAATAAATGTCCATTTGCTATAATTTTAGCACCATTAATATGCTTTTTCTATACATTAATTTAATAAAATTGCAAAAAGTTAATGTAATTGAGTATGTTGCATTTTTATTCCTATCTCGCATAATCATAAAGATAGGATTCTGATATTTTTAAGACCAATTACTAGGTATCTTAAATATATAATATATTAAGTTTTATAACTAAGATTTTTAACTATAGTTCATATAACTATAATTTTATTTGTGTAATTTTCTTACATTTGTTATGTATTATAAAAGGATGATGCTCAAGAAGAATTTGGTTGGAAACTAGTGCATGGTGATGTTTTTCGACCTCCTCGAAAAGGAATGTTGCTTGCTGTGCTACTTGGAAGTGGTGTTCAGGTTTTCTTTATGGCATTAATAACTTTATGTAAGCGTAGTATTTTAAATAGGTATTATAATTAAAATTTTAGGTACTAATAATTGTAAAATTAGAGAAAGTGACCTGCTTATTTTTGATTTTCATAGTTTTTGCCTGTCTTGGTTTCTTGTCACCAGCTAACAGAGGGGCTCTCATGACCTGTGCTATGGTGAATATAATATTATGTGTGATTTAATTACAGTTTAAGGCTAAGAAAAAGGGGAAAATCATAAAATCTTTATTATCATTCAATCATTAATCCTTTAATCACACTAATTGAATTAATCACATATAGTTACTGTATTAATTTTTAAAATACTTTACTATAAGATATTGTAAATTTCTTTAAGCAGCATTTTTTCCCCTTTTAATAAATGAAAACTGATTAAAATTTTTGCTGTCTTTTAACCTTACCATATTTATAATTTTTTTATTAATGGTTTAATAAATTCCAATCATTTATGTTGATATTTTTTTAAAATTTAATAAAAAAAAAAAAAAAAAAGGTATTAATTGAGGAAAATTTAGTTGACTTTTTAATTTTTCCAATATAATTCTTGAATAAAAAGGATACAGTAGATTTTAAAAGTTTATAATTAGGGTAATTTAAAAAATATTCAAAGAATTTTTTTTTTTCATTTTATTCAGGCATGCAAATCTTAAGCAGTAATATAATTTTCAAGCAGACAGCCGTGAAATTGTAGAAAAGAATTTGTTGTGATCAGTACAATGAATACCTAATTCGGTAGAAAGGCAATTTATATGCTTATATTGGTAACAAGACATCGCAGGTGATGCTGGGACATTCAATGTGTGCAGTCAGTATTCATAATGCAAGACTAGAATAAAAAGGACAAATGGGGCTTTTAAAGATATTGCAAGGGGGATTGTATGTGCAACACGACTAGGAGAAGTTATCGGGATGACTTAAAATGTGGTATAATGGTTAATCAGCAAACTTAAGGATTTGTATAGTATGACAAGCATTGCCCAACAGTTTCGAATTGGCAGTATAGGTATTTTCCAAGCCGTACAGGTACAGATGTAAGAAAAGTTGATGGTGGGCCGAGGAAAGCAATATCTATAGCTGGATATATATATATATATATACACTCGTGTCCATAAATTAAGGATAATGAAGTTCAGGCAAAGAAAGAAACAGAATCAAAACAAATTTGACTTATTTGTAAAGTCTATTTATTAAACAAAAGATAAAGAGCAAAAAAGATGCTATATGTTTGACATAATTAATAAAAATTGCGATTTTTACTCCCTGAGCAAATTTCAAAAAAGAACCTATTTACAAAAAACAGTATAACATGGTTAGTCTGATGGTTAATATGGAGTATGTTTCCCGGACGATGCAATACAGGCCTTACAACGCCTAGGCATGCTGAGTATCAAATTATCAATCTGATCTTGGGGAATATTACACCACTCATCAAGCAATGCTCTCCGAAGTTCCGGTTGACAGGTGGGAGGGGGTTGACGGGCTGCAATTCGTCGGCCAAGCATATCCCCACATGCTCTATTGGATTCAAGTCCGGTGAGTATGCTGGCCAATCCATACGGGTGATATCCTCAATTGAAGGCATTCGTCTACAATGTTTGCATGGTGAGGACGGGTGTTGTCATCCATAAACAGAAATTCAGCACTCATGGCGCCCTGAAACAAACGTACATGTTGTTCCAGAATGACATCCCGATAGATGTGGCCTGTCATCGTCACACTCTGTACGTCCACATTCCAGTCGTCCGATAATTCTACCACGTAAAAAACGTCCAAATGCTTCCTTTGTGCCATAACTATGCGGTTATTGCACTGAAAGGCTTTTTTTTTTTTTTTTAAAGCGCTTGTGAACAATTTTACTTCTTTGCCACCATTCCTTATATACCCCTCTCTTACACTCTCAACATTGTGACGTACTATCCGCGCCATCTGGTGGTTTCCTGTAATTTGCATATTCTTCTTCAAGATGTGTGTGATAATTCTACAGGTGAAATTTTTATTTTAGAGTTCAATTTCTGTGTGATTCTTAATTATCATTAATTTATGGACATGAGTGTATATTATTGATTGCAGTGTTGATTTATATATTTTATTTTTGAAAGTTTATTTCAATTTAATAGGTCTTATATGTATGTCTTGGCACACCTGCAGGATATGTTTCTGCACGAATGTATAAAGGTATTTTTTTTTTTTTGAGATAATTAAGCGAATTTTCATAGCTTTTTTAATATTTATATTTTACAATAATACATTTATAAATCTGATTTGTTTTTTTAGCATTTGGTGGTATTAAATGGAAGTCAAATGTTTTACTGACATCAACACTTTGTCCTGGGTAATAATTGCAATATAATTTTAATATTGTTTGCATATCATTTATGTTCATGCTTATTTAACATGCATTTTTTCTTATAGCTGTGTGTTCATTTTGTTCTTCATATTAAATTTGCTTCTGTGGGCAAAAGGAAGCAGTGCAGCAACGCCATTTACCACTCTTCTTGCATTGCTGGCCTTATGGTTTGGTATTTCTCTTCCTCTTACATTTGTTGGTGCTTATTTTGGATTTAAGAAAAGGGTAAGCAAATGTATAACTGAATAATCATTGGTAGAGTTTTACTTGAAACCATGCTTTGTTAATTTCTAACTTTAAATTTTTAATTTTATTTTTTTAAATTAATTCTTTTAGTATTTAATATTTTCATTTAATTTTGTTCAATAACTTCAATAGTATTTTGCAATAATATCAGAATGAACAGTGGCGCCATCCAGTGTATGCTTGAACAACCAGCAAATTTAAACTTCATCCTTATTACAGGAATTTCAAGGAGCTTTTTATTGTTTTTTTTTAAATCATTGTATTTACTTGTACGTATCATGTAATGTACCCCCTAATTGTTCCAGCATTTTTTTGCTTTTAATAGTTTTATTTTTTCTTTAAATTTTTGATTTTGATGGTTATATTAGCTTTTAAATTTTAATTTGAATCTTTTAATTTTAAGTGATACAGCTGCAACCTATGATATATTTATTTATGAATTAAATATGGGGTTTTAGGGGTATTTAATATTTCGCAGGAACTCTTAACTCATTCTCATTGAAACTTTTTCTTCAAGTAATTCTGAATTCTCTCTCTCTCTCTGTGTGTGTATTTATATATATATATATAGTCATTCAAGTTGACAAAAAGCCTTTTTTTTTTTATTAGAATGTAGCCAAGTTGAGCAATTACTTTTTGTACAAGTATACCAAAACTGTAATTTTTTTGTGGCTCTCAGGGTTTTTCTAACACTGGTTTTGTGATTACTTTACATATATGCTTAATTGAATGAATAAATGGATTATTTTAAATCTTGTAGAAGTACCTACATTCGTCTTATATTTAATTATTATTTTTTTATGAAATCTCGAATTTGTAAAAAAAGTATTAATTAGATTTGTAATAGATTAAGTATTGTATTTGAGTTTTGAAATATTTTAAGATTTTTGTTTGATTGTACAAGCTCTTTGTAATCTGTAACTTATTTCTACTGTAATATGTAATAAAATGTATAGATCAAGAATAGAAAAATGTTTTGAATTTAAAACTGACTTAATGAAATTTTTCTGTTTTGTTGGCTTAAAATGAAATTTTTCTATTTTGTTGGCTTAAAATGAAATTTTTCTATTTTGTTGGCTTAAAATGAAATTTTTTTTTTACAGACCATTGAACATCCCGTTCGAACTAATCAGATTCCGAGACAAATACCTGAGCAATCAATTTACACTCAACCAATTCCTGGAATAATTATGGGAGGTATTCTTCCATTTGGATGCATTTTCATCCAGTTATTTTTCATCTTAAATAGCATCTGGTAAGTTTTATTAAAAGATATTTTATAAATTTTTTATCTTACAGTTAGCAAATTTTTTATGTCAATTTAATTACACAGGATGCCCCTGAATTCATGGGTTAAACTAAAGGAAGATAAAGTATACATAAAGGGGCATTTTTTTGTATAGCAATAGCAATGTGGGTTGGAAGTGATTGGTATTTGCAGCAGAGTACATTGACTCTGAGCGTTTTTCAAATGTACTTTTCACAGATGAGGCTACTTTTACATGTGATTTAGTTTTTAATTTACAGAACTCGCATGTGTGGATCACCTCATATGCTACACATTCACATGCTTTTCAGGAGCAATTCTCTGTTGATGTGTTGGCAAGTATTGTAAATGGTTTCCATATTGGCCCTTACATATTACCCCATCCACTCAATGGCACAATGTATTGCATCTTTCTGGAAATGGTATTACCAGAATAACTTAGTAATGTCCCAGTTGCCATTCAAAATGCTCTTTGGTTTCAGTGCAAGGCTCCAACCCATTTCTGCATTATTTTGCATAATTACTTCAAATGCCACATTTGAACCTTGACCGATTAGACGGGAGGGACCAATTGCTAGGCCAGCACATTCATCCAATTTATCAAGTATTTTTCTTATGGAAACATCCCAAAGCACTCGTATGCGAGACTGATGAAGACCTGCAATTGTTCATGAAATATCTGGCATCTCGAAAGGGTATGCTTGCTTTATAGAGACTGTTGGGCCTGTACCAGTATTGGTGGTGACACATTTAAATACTTGCTGTAATTGTTATCCAAATAAAAGCTTTTTCATTTCATAAATTTTCTTATTTTTCACTTGCATCATTTACTTCCGTTACATTGCTATACAAAAAGCTTCATGTTTTACGTTCCCTTCAAATTTGGCCACAAATTCAGAGACACTCTGCATAATGATGTATGTAAATAACTGTTATTATTTTCTTTTATTAGTCTGCATTTTTAATATTATTTGTTTTGAATTAGTACAGTCAAAGTATTCAAACATTATTGTGTATATGGTTTAAAAAGTCTCCAATAAAGATGATTGTTTTGAAAATTCTAATTTTCTAAAGAAAATTTATTTACATTCAATTTTTTTTTTTTTTTTATCTGTGAATATTAAAGAGATTCTGTTTTATAACAATAATTATGGTAAAAGGGAAAAAATGTAGGTGCTAATTTTGAATTTAAACATTGTTTTCTACAGTGTAGTTATGAAATGTAAATTAGCATTATGATCCACAAGGAAAGTTTTTAAGGAAAGCAAAATTTTAAAGGAATTCGAGATTTTAATTTGTGGTATTATCATTATTTTAGATTAACTTATATTAATTTAACTCTGAATAATTTGTAAAACTGTACATTAATAAATGTTTCAAATTCAAAATGAAGTAAATGTGAACAGATTTTTATGATATTTATATTAATATTAATGCAGTATTGCCATTACAATAATTTCTGATATTTTTTTGTTGATATTATTGTTTTGTAATTGATTTGATATGAAAATAATGAATAATTTTAGAGTATTCTTTTGGTTAATTGTGTTAAAATGGAATTGAAACATTTTGTTCTTTAAAATTTGTATGTAAAAATTTTAAAACTTAAGCATATAATAATGCTACCAATAGAAATTATTGGCATAAATAAAATGTCTTTAATTTCATAGTTAAAATTAATTTGAATTATATATCATGTGAATGGTAAATCAAGTTATTAAAATAAAATTATAAAGTAAATTAAATGTAGTATAATGAAAAATTGTTACTTGAAATAACTATCTTGAAGCCTATATTATATTTTTACTGAAATTTAATAATTTTCAATCTAAAATTGTTGAAAAGGGTTATTGGAATTATCTGTTTAACATTTGAATAATTTCTTTTATAATTAAGGTCAAGTCAAGTATACTACATGTTTGGATTTTTATTTTTGGTATTTATCATTCTTATCATAACTTGTTCTGAAACAACAATTCTACTTTGCTACTTCCATTTGTGTGCTGAGGTATGTATATAGAGTTATAATTCTTTTATTTTTATGGATTTGTTTATTTTCTTTACTCATCTTAAAATCAAAATACTTTTTTTTTTCTCTTGCTTTATTTTTCTTGAGTGAAAGCTTAATTGAAGGATAGCTTTTTTTTTTCTGGTTTAATTTTTTTTGTTATTAGTAAATTCTATTTAAAAATATTTCAATAGTGCTTTCAACCAATAAATTATAATTCTTATATAAACCCAAACTAAAAATATAGTTGAATGAATATAAAGGAAATATGGGTTATTGATTTTTGTGATTGTAATATGTCTGAAGAAATCAATGTTATAAAATTTTATAATTGCAAATTATAAAATGTGATTGATACAGATTTTAAAAAGAAAAGAATATTGCAGTTTTCTCAGTACTTATAAATTTTAGAAATTTCTACTAACATATTCAGTTAATGCTATTTTGTACTGATTGTTTTAAATTGAACCAGTGAAATTTTATGAAGTGAGGAATATGATTAAATTATACTGTATATTTCTGCGTATAATCCAAGAATTTTAGAACTTTTCTAAAGCTAAATGACGGGTCTGCTTATACATGAATCCATTAATTTCGGAAAAATGTAGGCACTTTTCAGTTAGCTGGGGTGCAAGTGATAAATCACCAAATAAGCACATTTTTGTTAGTTTATATTTCTTAAGTTTTTGGAAAAAACTAATTTTAAATGAAACAAGTTATTTGTTTTGAAGAAAATGTTTATATTGCAAGTTTGTTGCATCATCGCCAAAATGAAGAATCTGATCTTTATGAAATTTGCACCTGGTTAATGGGAAAAATGCCAGATGTCTTGAACTTTGGTAAATTTTTTGAAGGCAAAATGAACCTTTGGTTTTTCCATGGACTGACTTATATTTGAAAATATATGGTACTTGTTAGTAAAGCTACAATTCTACCAACATTAGATTGTCAAAAAAGGCATTTCATAGGCAGTTTTACATTCTTGATTTATTTTATTTTCTGGGGATTATAAAATAATACTGCAGATAATCTGTTGTAGGTTTGTATAAAGTTCTAATTTTCCCATGCAATGTTTATCTTTTTCTTATAGAAAATTGTTCCTTTGTTGTAAAATCTTTACCTAAATCCATACATGTCACTTTCATTTTCATTAAAATTTTCACGAGTTATCACTTAATCACTCAGTTTCACCTATCAAACATATTTTCAGTCTTGTCATTGATTTTTCGTGCTTTTGCTATAAAGCCATTATAATAGATTAATATGAAAATTTAATTGGGGATATTTAAAGTATTGTAAAAAAGAAAAATATATTAAAACATATGTTTCACAATACTCCCTAAGATAAATTTTTTGTGAACCAATTGTTTTTTACCATTCAAACTAGTCTTCAGTAGAAGGTCACATTAATAAATTCAATTATTCTAGAAATAAGGTAGCTTTTGGGAGTAGGATTTTAAGGCAAAACTGTTTAATTAGCAGAAGAGATGGGAGTCTTAGTCTGAGTCGAGCATTTATGGAGTCATAATCAGGAATCCATTTAATACAACTATCCACTCTTTTTAAAAATAGCTTCTATTTTACTAAAATTCTAGGAATTAATGTTATTGGATGTTAAAGATTCATTTCCAGTGTATTTTTCAATGATACATCCAGTAGAAAGTTATTGCTTTAGCAGTATGCCAAGTTTTGGGAATTTCTCAGCACTGAGGCTTATAAAAAGCTATATCTTCGATCAACAATGAAGGATCTTATTGAAGCTATTCCGTTATTAAGAAAAATAAGAAAATTTAATTGGGGATGGTCTAAATATTGCATATTTGTGCTTAAAATGTACAATTTTCTTTTGATTGTCTTAAGCTATTTTATTACTTTGATAGTTAATTTGGTGTTATTTTTCTAGGATATATTTTTTTGTAAACAAATTTTCTGTACAAGAATGCTTTTAAGTTAGTACAAGTACTACACAATACTAAATAACTTTAAACAGTTATAAAAACATTTTGTTATGAAAAAACATAAATATTTGTACATGAATTCAATAAAAGTCCTTGAATTTATTTCACAAATTCTTCTAAATTCATTAGTAATGATCATAGTTCATAAAATTATGGTAAAGAGTCGAGAGATGGATATTCTTTGTCTGACTCCTCTGTCGATTGGTAGTGATGTGTGTAATCAATCTATGTAACAACTGTTAATCATACAGAGTAATTATTGTCAATAATCAATTATCCATTCATTTTATAAGTTTTAAACAATTTAAAAATATACATTTTAAATAATTAAGAATCTTGTAGAAATAACCTATTTTGTTTATTTCAGGATTATCATTGGTGGTGGCGTGCTTTCCTTACAAGTGGCTTTACTGGTTTCTATTTATTTATATATTGTATTCACTTTTTTGTTACCAAGTTGAATATTACTGGCGTAACGTCCACGTTCTTGTATTTTGGTTATACTTTGATTATGGTTTTCCTGTTCTTCCTTTTAGCAGGTAAGAATTTTGGAAGAATTTATAAACTTTATTATTGATTTGAAAGGGTTTTCTAGATAGTAAACACATTTCTATCTTTTAACCTACGATATTGATGTTCAACCCTTGGAGGGCAATTGACAGGATAAAGGTTATTGCATAAATGGATAGAAAGAAAAGGGAGATGGGGATTGTGTGCGTTTTCAACAGGAAATAAGACTGAATTACTCTACTATTGAAAATTAATAAAATGTAAAAAAAAAAAAAGAAAAAGTGTAAAACTTCATGAAGATGTGGTTTAATTATTAGGAATATAAGACTTCTACTAATAACTTATTGTAATTTTACGAATTTCAAATTCCAAAAGCATTAAAGATTGCTTTTGTTTTGGAGAGAATTATTTCACTTAGACTGTTATCAAGTCTCATTTCAAGACCAAATATTTAAGATCCATTTTATATTGTGCAAATGACATTGTCTGTGTTGATGATGCATATGACATTTATTTTCCTCTGTTAATGGAACATCTGCATCTAATTAGCTTATTTAATCAAAGTTATTAGTATAATTTGAGGTTGAATTAATAGTTGGATGTAATTGTAATTGATTGTGTAATTTTTTTCTATTATGCATATAAGTGTTTTTGTTCTTCATATCAATAAATGAATAAAAAATAATGCTGTTTCTTTTTACATTTTTTTTAGGTTCTGTTGGATTTTTTGCATGCTTCTGGTTTGTTAGAAAAATCTATGGTGTAGTTAAAGTAGATTAATATTGAAATCAAATTTGTTCACTATTTATAAAGGGAAATAACTTTTCCTTTTTAAAAGCTCTGCATTTGCAAAGCTGGTGTGATATTTATGCTTTAGTTTGGATTTAAAAATAAACAAATGTTCTTTATTATTTTAAAGTATAGTGATTGTACTAAATTACATGAAATAATTGTTTAAAACATAATATTACAAAATATTTGTATATCACATATTTACTTTTCTGATACTATTTTTGACCTTTTTAATATATATATTATTGCTTTAAAATTTTTGCAGCTAAAAAAAACTGAATATAGTTTTTCTTGGAAAAATGTTTATGTACTTGCCAGCCTTTAAAGATTATCTATAAAATTTATAGGTTTATCAGCTAATATATCCTGATATCAGGAATGAGTGAACTTATCAACAAATTTCTTTCATTTAAAATCATAATTTTGACTCTATTTTAAAATCTTCTGTAAGTTTGACATTTTTTTGCATTGTTACTTCTAGTTTATATTTTTCATGAATACTAACCTTGATGGACTATTTTCTTCTCCCTATAATGTGAAATTACATTGAAATTGAATGTGAAAATTTAAAAAGTATCAGTGTTTCTTTTTTTGATTTCATTTACTCTGAATTGGTGTTGGAAAGGATATTTCGGCAATAAAAGAAAAAAAAATTTACAAAATGTACATTATCTCATCTAATTCATAATAAAATTCATTACTGCTACTATATTATTAATCTCTATTTTTTTCTTGTATGGAAGTACAGTTTTAATATTTACTTTAATGTTGCATTCATTGTTTTCAATTAAAACTTTTGACTTAACAGGAGGGGATTACATCGATCTATAATGAAAGTTGATTATAGTATTTCCCTTTTTTACATCCACTGTGGCATATATATATATTTTATTATCTTTCAATATTGTAGTATTTTTTCATCAATTTCTCTTTTTTAGTTAAAATTGTGTATCAAAATAAACTTGAGCATTTGAGATGAATATTATGTATTTATTAAATTCATTTCATAAATTTTCATGTCTCATTGTGTACGATTTAAAAAGAAATATATTCAAGAGAATATGTAACACTTCAGTAGTATTTTTTTGTTATAAGTTGTTTGTTTTATGAAATGGAAATTTTACAGCATGTGTACTAATTTACTGTAGGTATTTGAGATGTATATTTTCTTAATATTTTTTCTGTATTTATATAAGTAATTTGCATATTTGAATTGTGTATTGTATTAGCATTATAATTTTTGATTACAAATGATTAGCATTTATTAACAAATTTTTCAATTTTATTTTAGATAATGGTATATTTTAATTGTGCATATATTACGAGTTATTTTTTATACAATTGATCAGCATATTTAATTTTTCAATTTTATTTTGGATATGTGATAGTTTTACATATTTTAATGATATTATCAATAGATTATAATATTTTTTATTATGATTGATCAGCATATTTAATTCAATTTTATTTTAAATATATCGTGAATAATTGTTTAACTGTTTTTAGTTAAACCAATTTAATTAAACTATTATCTTTGTAACTAATATTCTATAATGAAAAATGTTAAGGTACTTCTAATTTTTTAATAATTTAAGTTAATTATTATTTTGAATTTTATAATAGATTGTAGGTAAGCAAATTCAAGTGTAATTTAGCAATAAAGATGGAAAAATTAGAATTATAAACTGTAACATCTAAATAATAATAATGATGTAATTAAATATGTGGTATATTTGTGTGTGTGTGTATGTGTAGAAGTTGATTAAAAAAATAATGCAAATTTCTTGATCAAAACACATCTTCACTAAAAATGAATTTGAAAAAGAATGAAAAGTACATTTTTAATTCAGGTCACTCTTATTTATGCTTAATGTTATTGGTTTTGCTTTATTTTTTTAATAGCTCATTTATTATTCCTACTGTAGTATAAAGTTTTGAGATATTTCTTCTGAATATATAATGTTTTGTATTTGAAAGGATGTATGTGTATATAGATATATACAAATGTATAGTCCGATCATCGATTGCGTGGCAAATTAGCAATCGGCTAAGATAGACACAGCCTCATATGGGGAAAAATGTCATATAGATTTTAAATTTTAGTTATTGAAAATTAATTTTTTTATTGCATAATATTAAATGAACATGATGAAAACAATTCTGTACTAACTAATATGCTTTATTCTTTCAAAGCATTTTTGTTTCGACTAGCACCCCTAACAAGCAATCAGTTCATCCATTTCACAGTTAAACTAGATGTTTACCATTTCACGCAATTAGTGGTTGGACTATAGTTGATTTACTGATTGGGAAAAATGTATATACTTTAGGATTTCATTGCTTAATTTTGTAACCAAATTTCTTTTTGGACTTCATAATACAATACTGGTGGTACCATAATTTATTATGTTATAATTTAAATTATTAATTTTGGTTTATAGTATTTTATGGAATTCTTGTAAGAATTTTGTATTTAAAATATGCTTAATTAATGAATTTGTATATTTAAGTATTCTTTTTTCCAATTGATCTTTTGAATCTTTAAAAACTTTTTATCCAAGTAAATCTATTTAAGGCTTAGAAATATTTTGAATTAGATTAATAAATGTTTAATCTCAATGAAAAAGTTTTTTTGAAACTATTTTTGTTATATTTAATTTTTTTTTGATGATTTTAAACTTTTAAGATTTAAAATTATTGTTTAACACTGCTTTCATTTTGAAAATAAAGGCTTATAATGGAAGTTTTTTTTGTTGAAAATTTTCATTACTTTTAAACTGAACAAAAAATGTATATGTCAATAAAATATTGATACTAGGTTGTTTTAACATTATTACAAAATGCTAGAGGAGTAGATTAAGTTTCAAACAAGAAGCAGAGCATTTTTCATAATTTTAATATCTCTCTTTATTAATTAGTTACAATTGGGTTGGGGAGTTAGCCAAAAAATATCTGACTCTCGATTCTTTACCATAATTTTATCAATTATCTTTACTAATGAATTTAAAAAAAAAATGTTTAATAAATTGTCTTTCGTTGAACACTTATCTATAAACAAAGTTTTTGCACTAATAAAGCATTTGTTACAACTTTAACAATGTTGGATTTGCATTAACTTAAAATATATTTTTGTACTTTAAATTTGCTTTCAAATATTTATATCCTATAAAAATAACAGTATTAAATTAAGAGATATCAAGGTCTTGTAGAATAGCTAAGTCAAAAAAGGAAATTGTTCATTTTATTATAAAGGTTGAAGAAATAACCAAATGACCAATTTTTATGTAAAATATCTGTTCTCCCACAGAAGTGCATTTTCTGTCAAATCTTGATGGGTCAGTTGGGTTTCCATAAAAATATAAATAACTCTTCTTGATAAGGTTAAATAATTACCATGGTGTTATTATTATCACCCGTTTGCTATCGCCAAACTTGCGTAATTTCGATGCTTTGCAATCTGCATCTCCACTTTGTGAGCCCACAGAATTTTTCAAAAATTTTTATAAAAGTCAGGAGTCTGATTTTAATGTCGATACCTGACTCCTTCAGAAATGCCTGACTGCCCACCTCTGGTTATAATGTGTATTTATAATTTTTAACTTATAAAAAAAAATAGGCAATCTAAAGAAATTGTCAGTTAATGAAGAGGAGTGTGATTTTGTTTTACCTCTTCCTTTTCTGTTATTACCTTATTAATATATTCATTTTTTTCTTGGCATTAAAATTTACTCCATGTGTTTGTACATTGTCTCCCCCGGAAAAACACCCTTAATAACTTTCATAATTATCATTAGATCTTCACATAGGTGGTAGCATTCGAAATGGCTCAAAGGGAACTAACTTGCAGTGAAATTCAATTAGCATGATAGTTACGATGATGGGTGGCAGTAGTGGTATGATTTACATGGAAGTTAACAATTAATTAACATGGCGTATTAACTGTTAACTTGAAAATTTTCCACTGGGAAAGCCACGATTTTTAGCGCAATTTATTCAGCATGTGAAGAATAGTACACCCACCAAATTTTGTGACAAAAATTCTCATAACTTTTAAAATTATAGGAAATGTCCCGTATCAATATTACAAACGTTTCATGCAATAACTGAAAACTAGAAATCTTGTTATGATTACTAAGAAAAAAATTTTTTTCTTTTGATTCAATTGAAAAACATTTGTAAACAAAAAAATTGTTTATGTAAATAATAATTACACACCTTTATTATTCTATTGCAATTATACTATTTAGATTCAATAAAATCTTTAATGATTCCTCCAAAAACGATGGAGGTTAAGATGTTGAGATCTTTTATAAAAGTTACGTCTTTGCAAGAGTCTTAGTTATTTGATGTCATTGCCTTTAGAAAATTTAACAATGACGATTGCTATTTGTTTCTTAACATCACTAAAGTAACTAACGAGCTTTAATTGAAAACAGTTCTATTAAGTACTGTTTTTTTTTTAAATTACTCCGACTAACAGTAGTTGTCTGGAGCAAAAAGGCAAAGCATTTTTTGCATGGTTATTTATTGCTAATTGATGAAAGTGAAAGGAATTTTTGCGTGATTCTGGTTTAATAAAAACCTGCTTAAAAGAAAAACTTATGAGAATTTTGGCTAAACGAATTTTTAAATCTTTTAGAAAGGAATTGAATATAAAATTATTTTGCATTGCTTACTTGATGGTTTTACTTATTTTATTATAACAACATTTCAATTGGAAAATAAACATTTATTTATTTTTTCAAATTTTAAATTCCGTGGGGTATGAGATAAACAAATCCAGTTAAAATAGATATAATAAGTTTTGTTTTGAAACTCTAAATTCAAATTTTGTATTTTCTCAACGGAGTGTACTAAAATCTTAGTTTTATAATTATTTTAATGTAACCTGCATAACGCTAGGTTGTGTCTGCTAGTAGTAGACATATATTTTTAAGTCTGCTGGTAGGACATTAAACTATATATTTTATACATACAAGGGAAGAATTTTTTAAAATTAATACTATTAAGTAATTCAATTTAATATATTCTAAATAAGAAATCCATAATTCATGATATATTGTATGAACATATATATGATATATTGTACTAAATACATGAAATGTATAATTTCATTGTAAAAAGTAAAATTTTATTTTACTTTAGGGCAGAATTAGCTTTGAATTGCTATAGTTGAAGAGAGACTTGTTTGTTCATGTACTAAGCTTGATGTAGTTGAAGCACACACGCCTGAAAGCGCCAAATATTCCTACTAAGGATAAACGCCATAAAACCCGTAAGGCAGAAATATACTATATTAGATTTTACGAAAAGAGTTAATAAATGAGCTACTCAGAGCTCTAGGGGGCATTTCTTCCAAATTGTAATAGCACCAGAGACCAAATTTAGCTTGCTAAACTGGCATTTTAATTGTAAACTGATCAATGCGTTACATAGTTAAAATGTATTCACTAATTAATCCAAGTGTATGCACTAATTTGAAGTGAAATCAATGGCTCAATCTTATATTCCACAATATTTAATCTTTATATATCTCAATCTTATATTTAATAATATATTCAGAATCAATCTTATATTATTATCTCGTGGAAAATAGGACTTCATTGTTCCCCTACTTTGAATATTCTTTTGTTTAATAGAGTTGTTGAGTAACAAATTTCTTATGTTAAAATAAGTATACTATGTAAAAATTAAATTGTATTTTTAAGTGATATAAGATAACTGAAAATATGTAATCGTGAGAAATTAAAATCGTTCTAAAAGAAAGAAGAAAAAAAAATTAGTTTTATTAGCCACTTAATAATTTAATTTAAATTTTCTAAAGCATTTAAATTGATTTAGGAGATGCAATGCATGTTTCGCCAATCAACTATGATAATCATGGGTTGTTAAAAGGAAAACTTGATAACTTTTTTTCTACTCTGTAAGTCACACAGTTAATGAATAATCAATTACTTTATACTTGTATTTTACACTACTATACTTCATATTACTTTGAAGAATGTGAATTTTAGAACTCTGATTCATAAAATCAAGAAATACGTTAACCAGTTTTAGCAAAGTTTTTTGCAGATTTGTCTACGGTCTACAATATCTCTTGTTCAATCGTCTTAGAATAATTAGGAACTATGAATTATTACATATTCTCCTCTTCTTCCTTTTAAAATTTTGATTTATAACAGATTTCTTAAGCTTTAAGATGATTTTTTTTTTGTATTGACATTTTAGTTCCTTCTTTTTATTCGTTTTGTCTTACTAATTAAACTGAGATTCTTTAAAGAAAATGTCAAACAACATACAAGTACAATCTTTATTGAAAACCAATTACTTTAATGTTTTTAAACTGAAAATGTTTTAGTGACACAAACAATGGTATTTGTGAGTAACAAGCTCATAATATCAATATGCGAAATGATAATTTTTTAGAGCTAAGAAAATAAATTAAAAAAAAAAAAAAAAACTGTATGAATATTTGCAACGTTATCAATATTCTTTAATTATAAAGAAAATTTTATTTTATCATTTCTGGAAAGAAAATAAAATGATATTGAAAATAAAAATTATATTGAAATTAATTCTTCTAGTTATAAAAAAAAAAATCCAGTGATATACATGGTACAAAAATGCAGGTTGAAAATTTTGTATTTCATACTAGTTCAACAAAAATGAACTTGCTACCATTAAGTTGAACTATTACACAGATATATCATTTTTGAGTTAAATGTTATTTGGATGGTCACGAAGAAATTACTTAGACAGAGAAATAATAAAGCTATGATTCTAAAGCAATATTTTGTGCTTGAAAAGTTGCTATATGTGATGTATTTTACTTTGTCACATTCTAGTTAAAACAATGTAAGATAACTTAAGATACTTAAACATCACGCAGAAATCAGTTTAATATGACAGCTACATATAATAAGATTATTTATATTGATGATTCAGGTTCAAATTAAACTTGAAAAGAATGTAGAGCTATGAAAAAAAAAAAAAAAGTGTCAAAATATTTGATTTTTATCTGTGTGGATTCAAATGTAAGGTAATGGTTGTGTGTTATAGGTCGACCGATTCTGATTGGTCAAGTTGAGAAAGTATCATTTCTCTTTTAACTCGAACATTTGTCTCATTTGTTCGACGTTATCTACTACTGCAGGATGTCCTGTTAAATTATCATTTTCATTCGTAACACCACCAGGATATATTGAGCCTTCATTATTTGTGATGACACCAGTACCAGATGCTGAGAGTGTTCCATTTCCATTCGCCGAAGTTTTGTTCATATTCTTTTCTCTCGAAAGTGCTACTTCCGAATCGATATTGTTTATATTAGTAAAGCATGCATTCTCCTCTTCGTTGCTGTTATCCGGTTCTTGTTGCTTTATAGCTGAAGACCAATGACAATCTGATGTTTGTTCTGTGGTTGGATTTAAAAAGAATTCTTTTAGTAGAGTATCACCATTATCAGTATGGATATCAGATCCTTTTGGCAATCAATGTTTTGGGTAGAAATCTCACTGATAGTTGCAACCCCGATACTACTGCTACTAGATATATCACTAGCATAACTTCCTCTTGAAGAGAATTCGCAAAATGTAGAGTTGTCAGGGTCTTGGGAAAGACATAGACTTTCACGAGGACTACTATGAAAATCTGTGAACTCATGAGGCGAAAGGCTCGCGTCTTCACAAGAAGTATAATGGGAGATACCATTAGTTTCCAATGATTTAGTTTCGCTTTTACTACTGCTGCTATTGTTATTGTTAGAAGATGACATAAAATCCTCCAATGCTGTAGAAAAGGAAGTACTCTCATTTAAAAGGAGCTGTTGTCCAATTACAGTCTGACTGACTGCTATTTCCAAGTGAAATCTGATTTAATGATATAGCAAAATTTAAGGATTCTTTAGAATCATTTTGCCTTAATTCATCACAATATAATGTAGGTTCAGATTTCATCTGCTTTTCTAGAGGACGTTGTAATAAATTTGAAGATGTGATGAAATAAGATTCTTTTGATATTTGGAGTGTTTTTGACTTGTTTAGAGTTCTATCGGATAAAGAATGCTTCATTTCTATTTCTTCAGGGATTTTAATTGTTTTCATACTTGTTCTTAATGTTGTGCAACTGATTTCTTTCAAATATTTTGGCTCTAATTCAACCTAAAAGAATTTTAAGGATTCTATAAACATATAATTTGCTAAAATAAAGTTATTATAATAACTCAGAAATATATTTTAGATGAAAACATTATAAATTTAATTAACATTAATAAATGATTTTAAAAGAGCACTGGATCATATAAAAGTTTAAAAAGAAATTATCTCTTTTCAAATGACATGTTAACTTTCCACATTTATATTTATTCAATAAATTTAACATTAAAGCGAATTTTTTAACTTAAAATTTTTGAATAGAATATTATACAAAGTCAGATACAAAAATGATCTTTAAAAATTACAGAAAATCGATTTAAAGAGACACTTTGAAGTAATTTTAACCTGCCAAAAAATAAATGAATAGATCAGCATTTTAAATATTCATCTTATATTTTAAAAATTGATTACCTGTACAGAAAATAGATATTGTATCACTATATTTCTACTTCAAATGATAAATTATTGGACAGCATACATTTAAATATATAAACGGACAAGTTTTTAAAATTAAGAACGGGTGTTAATTTACTTATACAGATGTTGTCTTATTTACAAGGATAATACACTGATACTCTAAAAATACACTGATCTTTCTCATTTCTGGCGATTTTCCTATCTAGTCCGGGTATCAGTTTTCTTGTCTCGGAGCTTTCAAAGGAATTATTGTTGGCAACAATGCCATACCGTAGAGCAGGGGGCAACCGCGGCCCGCCTTGAATATTTTCCCGGCCCGCGAGATTTATCGCACTTTTACAAAATTTGTTTATTTTATTTGTCCAAAGTAGTGAAAACCAATGTATTAAAAAAATACATTATATGTGCATCCATATATTCAAAAATTAACTGTTAAAATTATGAGAAAAATTAACTTTTATTTTAAAATAACATTCTTACGAATATATGAGGCATATTGCCTGTTTTATTTATGAGTTTACAGTTATGAGTTCGTAAAATAATCAAATTATATTCTGCGAACCCATGATGCGCTCTCATCTTGGAACATCTAATGTAACAGGTTCTATGTTTCTCTTTAAATGACCTCAGTGATGCAGTGACCATCCCTAGATACTTACAGTTGATAGCAGAGTCGTTACCAAACTCTTAGTTCAAGTTGTTAGCGGTTTAACTTACACCTGCGAACCATTTTTTTTCGAAAATGAAATTGACCAAACACAAAACAAGCTCAATCATAACGGACACTAACCTGCAACACCAATTACGATCTGCAAATACCCAAATTGAGATCGATTTGCAAAACTAAGTGAAAGAGTGGAGAAACAAATATCGCACTAGTAAACTAAAAAAATTTGTATGATTTCATTTTTTTATCTCGTTTATATTTTATATATTTTTAATGATTTCATTTTTAGTGTTATATATTTCTTTTTACAATGTGCTTTTAGTATCATTCTTATTATATTATCTATGTTTATATGTAAGAATAATAGTAAACACAAAAATAATAACTCATTATGTTTCAATTTTTCACTCCAAAGTCTGTAGGGAGTCTAAATCTAATATGAGGATATATAATTTTATATGCGGCCAGCGGAGTTAGGATGCATTTCCAAAGTGGCCCGCAAGATCATTTGGATTGGCCACCCCTGCCGTAGAATGACACCATGCCTCATTCTTTTCATATTCTGAAGATAAGATAATCAACTTTCTTGAAGCCTTATTAACTGCCCTTTTTTAAACGCAATTAATTGATTATTGTAATATCGTTATCGAACTACAGATGTTCTTCATTCTTAATAAACGCAAACCAACAATTTCTGTAATAAAATGTCAGCAAGATTTTTTCAAGACCATTGAAGTCAACCATATTTGTATTTTCTATGATCCATTGCAAACGGCATCTGTATCTACGACTTTATGATTTGTTTAAGAGTCTTCTTTAAAATATTCAAATAGGGCACTTATATATATATATATATATATATATATATATATATTTATAAGTTTTACTTACTTATCTTGACTTTTTTTTCTGATATTTGGGAACCTTCGAGTTCCACTAGCCCATTGACAGGAATGTTTTCTACCGGGAGGGTGAGCTAATTACATATCGTACGAGAGGAAACCAGGAAAAATTCCATCATTGCAATCTGATTGTCGATGCGAGATATTCACATATATTGTCATAATCGTTATTAAATCTCCTGGTTTCTGAAAATAGTGATTACACTGCAGAGACCATACACTACCAGTGGATTCGTACCATTGCCTTTTGGACATTCTGAGTCATACGGGTTAGACTCTTTCTTTAATGTTGGGATTCTATTTTTCATCAGTGTATTTTTGATCAGTGTTTTTTGGGGGGGGGAGATTATCTAAATTATGTCCACGGTTTATAAAAAGTATATATTTAAATTTGGGTAGTTTAAAATAGTACATTCAGAGACGTTTCTTTTACATATAAAAGTAATATATGAAATAAAGATAATCAAAATACCTCGCATATAATTTCCATTTGACGCTTTTTTGATGTTGAAGGAATTTGAAGTGCTACATTATGGATAGCACCAAACGCAGAGGCTATAGTTGGTTTACGAGTACACCAAATGCCATCAGTCCTAGAAGCAGAGAACTCTTTACCGTCCATTATACGAGCAGGTAAACCACCATTGTTTTCACCATCCTTTAAAATAAAATATTTACCAGTTTTCAAAACTCTTGTAATTACAAATACTTCATAAAATTTTGTATTTCTTTTAATATCATAACACAAATAATTTAATAAAATTTAGGATCAAAAGAAACAAATAAACAGTGGTTGTTATAACTGTGGACACATCTTGGAAATTTTATATTTTGAAAATTTGTGTTGAAAATATTGTATTTCAATAACACAAATACAGTTGTACCTTGGCATGCGTCTGCTTTGGAATAAGTCCAACTTGATGAACTTGCTGTTCGGACTTTAAAATTTAGTTTGATGCAAGATTTTTGTTTGGAATATGACTTCGTGAGACGTCTTTTCTAAATGGATGAATGTCAATGATTTTGTGGAGAAGTACCTCACAAACGTAATAGCATTATTTGGAGTGACTAAAAAATGTCACATTTGCGAAATTTTTAGATAGTAGCAACGTTGCGATAAAATCTTTGCCGAATTGAGGAATGTCAATGACTTTAAAAAGAAGTACCACCCAAACAAAGCTCAAAGAAGCCGTAAAAGGATTGTCTGGATTGACCAGACAAATTCATATTTCCCAAATTTATAGAAAGAATACAGAAACAAAGCTCTATGGGACAAATCTTTTAGTGAACGCCATGACAAAATCTTTTCCAAATGGATGAATATCAATGACGTCGCTGAGAAGCCCAAACAAAATCCAATGAAGCCGTAAAAGCATGGCCTGGGATGACTAGACAATGTCACATTTCCGTAACATACAGATAAGAAGACAGAAGTAAAGTTCTTTGGGATAGATTTTTTATGAACTGCACTTGAGTATAATTTTCTGAAACTTTTCATATTTTACAAATGCCAAATTCTTAAAATCCATATTTTGGAATTTCCATTTCGTGCTAATTTTATTGTATAGAATTACAACGAAAAAAATTACTTATTTATATTAGTGCTCTAATTTGTACAAAAAAAAAATTCATCATCATTATTTAAAGAGCATTTACACTTTGGTGGGACGACTGTTCTACTAAAAACATGTCTAAAAACGTCCAGCAATGAATGGCGATAGGGTGAGCATAACTTCTGCAGCATAACTGAGCAGGCTGCTTGGAGAACACTTCTCCAGTCAGCCTGGTTGTCAACCTTAAAACCTGGGCAATACATATTAGCGGCGCATATTTCAAACTGGACCATTAGTCAAGGATTTTTTAAACTTTGTGACTAATCCTCTGTTTCCTGCAGTGAGGGATGGCTTCCCATGAGTTAATCTATTCATAGATGGAGGGAAAGGAGGCAGCTTCTGTTGTGATGGAGCACCCGTAGGTAGAAGTCTAACTTGGCTTCATGACGCTCTTGCAATCATATCGGACAGGGAACTACGGCTTAAACTGGATTGCGAACCACTACAAACATCCATGGCACTAGACACGACAGAGCGCTAGACACTCGGCCATTCAGGTCCAATAAGGCCCTTTGAAATAAATAATTTTTTTTTCAAAAACTTTGTGTTCACGAAATTTAAAGCAACTGGGTCAATAAATTACAAAATAAAATGTTGCTTATATGTGCCACTTTTTGAAAATATTTTTGATTTTTTAAGGTTTTTAAAATAATTTGTTCACTGAGAAATGGATTTCTCATCATTTTCATTTTTTCAATTTTTTTTTCTATGTTTATGCACACAATTATATGTAACCAAAAGATATATTTTAAAAATCAAAAAGTTGTCAGGCCAGAAAAAATATAAATAAATTATTTCTTAACAGAAATATCCAGGAAAATTAAGTTAATAATAGGAAAAATATTGATGTCCCTTTTAAGAGGTTATTTTTCACCAGAATTAAGGTTAAAATGATATTAATGCAACTAAAAATAAATATGGTTTGACATGGAAAATGCTCCATGACAAATGCAGCTGTTTTATCAATTGATTACGAAAAAGGACTTTAATCCGTTAAGACAGTTCTAATCCTCACCAAATGGCATGAAAACATGTATGGGTGTCTTCCTAAAAAGGGTATTAATGTCAAAGAAACTAAATATAACTTAATACGAGAATTGCGCCATGTTAGTAAATCCCACGACCTTTAGACGAATACGATTTATCTTTTCTAAAAACAGATGTAAGACCTTATTATAAAAACGGATAACTAAATAAACACTACAAATGTTGAAACCATATTATTGCTAAACGAAATCTTGCAGTATTTCTCTAGTAGTAAACAACTACTTAAGCTTGTAAGAGAAAATTGAATATGAACGATATCAGCAATAACTGATTATAGTGAGAAATACCGAAAAAAATTTCTTTCAAAGAAGAGAAAAAAATATTAAACTTTGAAGCATTACAAAAATAACCTAAATTTCCATTCAAGCATGTTAGAAAATAATGTTAAGGTTAGTAATAGAGCCTGAATAGCTTTGTTTAAAATATAAGAACTTTTATATCGAATTTTGGTTAATTTTAATATAATGGCAATAGATTCTTAAATCTAATGATCTTTTTATAAAAGAAGAATTCTTTTATTAAAAAAAAATAACTTAAAGTGTGTGTTTAAAATAAAAATTGCATGGTAAAGAGATACAAACTTTAAATTTTTTAATACAAATGGTAAATTTATTCGTTTTTGGGATACACATGCGCGCGCCGACATCATGCGTTTTGCGTACGCTCACGTCGCCTCCGACGTTTCGTTCCTGATATTCGCATACGCATGACGTTTCTACTGATTTACGTGTTCATTGTACTGATTTCCTTTTCTGCAATTTCATGGCTATCTGCTAAATTTTTACATTGTTGCTTAAGTTTTGCACACCAGTGTACACAATAATAACAAAGGATAATTAGCTTATGTTTGCATGGATTGCAACTCTTCTAATATTCAGGTATGCATTTAAATAAAAAAGAATAATTGAATTGGAATCTGCAGATCTGAAAATTTATTATGTTCGATTTGATATACATACAATAAATTCAAAATTTTAAAATATAATTTGAGACGTTGAGCTTGAGATGGGAACGAACGTTGTTCTGCAAAAGTGGACACATTCTCAAAGTTTCAGTTGAATATCATGGCGCAGGAAATCATTGATGTATAAAACTCTTGTGGCTTCGGTAGCAGACATTGTCTACAAAATCGTTGTTGCAGTGGATAAGATAAACACGACACCAGGTGTTTTCTTAAGGGGTGGGACAGTTTTCTTTGCCAATTTGAATTGTGCAACTTCACACTTGATCATCTATTTTGAATCTTTCTTTAATCTAAATAAATGGGATTATGTACCTAAAGATTTCATTAATTCTCTTTCTTATCATTGTTAAAAGTTCACCTTGGATATTTAATCTTACGCTTTTGTGACACTTAGAGTTGAATGTGTTCCACAATAAATATTGTTCGCTTTAATCACTACTATCATCCCTATCATCCTTTTGTCAAAATATTTTAAGAATACCCTATATAAAGCAGAAAATAAAGAAAACTTACTTCGTTGACCATCGCATTTTTGTCTGGGCCTATTCCAGCTTCGACCGCTATTTTGTAATATTTATCTTCTAACTGAAATTCAAAAGTCACTGTTAGTAATTGGGTAAAAAAGAAAATTAAGAAAGAAATTCATTAAAATATAACTGCAATAAAATAAATTTCCTTTCATAAAATTTTATTAAGCTTTTCATTTTTAATTATACACATTAAAATAGTTTCAAACAATTTCTTAGCTACTCCTTTAAAAGTGCAAAAATTGTACAAATGCCTCTCATTTCATAAAGTTAACAATAATACACTGCTCCTCATTATAGTTGTACTATGAAGGCTGTACGTAACAAACGCGAACTTTAAATGAAGGATACAACATGCCGGATATACAAATCCCCCTGTTTCACAAAAAAATTTATTTTTTCCATCCACAAAGACTTTTCAACTAATTTTTATAATATTTTTCAAGTTGATTTGTTATTCAAAACTCTTTTTACTATGTAATAAGGATTCTTTTTGATGCTTAAGCAACTTTACATATTAATATTTACACCAAAGAAAATCTGGTCTATAAAACTTTTTTTTTCATTTTTCTTACAATGACTTTTAGATTCCTTTTACAGCATTTTTCACGCTCAATTTGACAATCAAGACCTTTTTTTCTCTATCCCATACGGAATTTTCTTAACTTTTTGCCATTTTGTAAAAATTTTTTGCCATATTTTTGTAAGAAAATGCATACGCATTTTTAAGTGATTCAAACTTCCTTCAAAATATTTAACTTTAGCAGTCCTGTTCGCAGTGTTATGAAAATTCTTTTCAATTTTAACTTCAATAATTTTGAAACTTCTCTTCTAAAAAAAAAAAAAATTTTTTTCTCCATTTCTGTCTTCGGTTTTCAGAAATATTTTCATCACAATGAATTTGATATGGGAAGTAGATGTTTGAAATTAGTTAAAAATGAATTTTTATATTTTTCCTTAGGTGTAAGAGATTTATGTGAATGCCACATATTTTGAAATGCTTTTTATGATTCTTGCTGTCCTACTATCATATTTAGCAAAAGTTTGGGTATTCAGACTGTAAAATGAGAAGCTCAGAGATTTTCTTTTAGATTCTTATAACTCCACACATGTTTCCATATGTTATCATAAACACATAAGTATGCACCTTTATACTGAATTTTGTCAGAAATAATTTTCACAGCTTTCATAGTTTTCTCATATATTAATAGCATGCTATTGAAATCGATGAGATTTCGTTTCTATTGTGCATAAGGACAGCTCTTAGGCTAAAATTTTCCAAATAAATAAACAAACACCATTCCTCCACATTAGTATTACGGCCTAGAGTGTTCATATCCCCTGTTATATCAATGAAATATGCAATATACTTCTTGAGGGATGTATATGTATATAAATCCAGCATAATTTAAAGGCATTTACATGTAATTTTTTTCTCTAAATTTATTATAATTTTTAGCTGGTGCTCAATAACATTCGTGAAAATATAGTTATATTTTTAATAAAAATATAAGAGTTAAGAGAGTTATTTTTTAAATAAAATTGTTACATTTTAATTGCTCAATATTTCGCGCTTGCTGTCATCTGGTGACCTGATGATATTTATAGCGGATTACGCTTATTGGTGATATAAAAATACCGCCAAACACATTCGGTTTTTTAATTATTTTTTGGGGATTTCTACATTCTCGAATGGGCTGCACTGATGAACGTCGTTATTCATTTAGCACTACCTAAGACGCACGTGTAGCTTGAAGTATGCTAGGGACGCGAGTAACTTGTTTCATCACACATCACAAATGGACTTGCCCCGTGCAGTTTTTACAGCAAATTTCCGATTCTCGACAGGACATGATTTCCTTAATAAACACTTTCCCCGTATTGGTGTAGCTACTAATGATGTCTATCCTCTGTGCTCGTCAGGTGCAGCCATGGACTTTTTACATTTGACAACATGCACTGCACTTGATTTTATGACTTTTAATTCTGACAACTTTACCAAGGCTAAATTTTACTGCGCTGCTAGAGTTCTTATGACGGATATCGCTATAGTTTGATGTAGGAAAAAGAAAAAGACATTCTCGAATGGTGAATTTAATATTATTATGTTAACATATTTTCATTAATTTTTTTTTTTGGTGTCTTTGAAGTTTTTGCTAATATTTCTTCTTTATTAAATTACTCAAATTAAAAAAATTATAATTTCACAGAAGCCGGTAAACGCTGGGCCATATTTGAAATTTTTCTGATATTAATTACATTGTACCAATAATTACCTGTTTCAAATCTTTATGCAAAGTTCTGTTATGTACTTCAGCGCGAAATATAGACTCACTGGATTCGTCAATTGGGAAACGGCGAGTTCTGCACTCAACTGTAACACCAGGCGTTGCAACAACAGTTTCAACATCTGGATTGGTTAGAACTGTGACAATCTAAAAACCGAACAAAATGGGTTTTTTAGTATTGAACAACGTGTTTTTAAAACGTGTATTTACAAAGTGTTTGTTAAATTGAACAACGTGCATACTACTTAGTTGTTGAAATTGGACAGCAAATGAATAAGTAAAAACTGAAGTGTAACAATTCTATATGAACAGGAATGCTTCACATGAGCTTGGCCTGTGCGATGAGAGTTTTCTAAATTTTTATCATACATCAAATAAATGAGGGTTAGGTCATCCTGAAAGTTTCTCCATAATAGATCTCCCCTTTTTCTTAACAAGATTATCCTCTATATGAATATTACTAGAATAGAGGTTTCTGAGGAATTATAATAAATATTTTTAATGGGATAAGTGAAACTTTAAGGCAGGTGTGTCCAATATAAAATCGTAAATTTCCTTCAAACGTTATTCATTTTACGCGTTTATTTCTTTCGCTTGTTTTTGGTATTGTTTTTAATTATTTCGTGAAATTTTAATAACACGAAAATACAGGGTTTTCAACTGAGATCCTTTATTCGATGGATCTCAAGTCCAATGCATTATCCATAAGACAGCTGCGATTATTATAAGTAAATTATAAGAAGTAAAATTCTTATCTCAAAGTAACAAAAATACTGAATTATTTGCATTTCTATTAGCTTCATGAAATAGTATATTACCATCCAATTTTATAACATAATAATATAGTAACAAAAAAATAAATATAAACGAAATAACAAAGAACACTTCTTAGGAAGAATGCCTTCAAAGTGGACCATATAAAAAAAAAAAAATAATGAAACGGAGACTAATATTCATGGTATTGATTAACAACATCCCATCTGTATTAATGAAAAACATAATTAATAAACTTTTAAAATTCTAATAGTTTTACATAAATTTTTTAAATTTAAATACAATTCTGGAGAATAAGGTATTAAAAATTTACCTTTGGTACGAAGAGTATAAAGAGTGGCCGTCGTTGAAAGGAATATCAAAATAGACACCACGACATAAGTCAAGGTATATCTCTCAGCTGGAATGATATTCGATAGTGTCACTACTATGACACTTGTGATAACAACATTGTAGACACTCATTCCGATATGATGGGAGTCATTGAGAGCTGGAACTTTGACGCCTCTGGTAACCCATGCCATGTAGCTTCCAATACCGAGTAGGAATCCTTTATATATGTATAATGTCCCTAACCATTTAACCATGTGAGTGGAGCTACATTGTTCTCGTAGGTATAGGTACATGATATTTCTATCATCATCACTAACCTGAGACAAAGAAGAAAAACAATTCATGAACTTTTATTTTACAATTACAAAACAGTTATAGAATAAAACTCAATGTACTCAAAGAAATCAATATCATAAAATAAATTTGATTCGAAATATGCCTGCAGAATAATAAAGCTAATACACTGGTGTGCAAAACTCAAGGTCGGAGGAAAAATATTTGCATAGAAGTAAATGACATACACCTAATCAGAACCAAAGGTTTGGTGAAAAGAGCATGCGAATATGAAAAAAATTAAAAGTAATTAGTTAATTTTTCCCTTCGGTTTGTGTATTGAAAGTGTATACATGGTATCTCAGTATTACACTACTTAAAAAAAGTAGAAGGACACTTGATTTTGTAACAATAACCGAAAAATATTTTATTTTTACTAAAATTTTTATTAGAAACATTTTACAAATATTTTAAAAATACAATTTTAACATCAGAATTATGATATTCAAACACAAAATATTAATGGCAACAAAAATAGTTTCTCTCTTTTTTAAACTTTGTAAAAAAAAAAAGTAGAAGGACAGCATTATAATGAATGAAAAAATAGTGATTTTAATAAAGAATGTTATTCCCATTGGCCTTTATAAGTATTGTGTTTGGAAATGAATTGTATAGATATTGAACTTTTGTTTAACAAAAATTGTCCCACGAGTCATTTAATGCTTCTCGAAGCTGAGTTAGCGAATCAAATTGCCTTCCATCAGCATAAACTCGACGAACTAGCATTGCCCAGATGTTTTCCACTATATTAAGGTCAGGACTTTTGGCTGGCCATGGTAAAACATCCACATTGTTTGTTAGGAACCAATTTTTGACTCCAGTCGCGATGTGAATGGAAGCTCCGTCTTGCTGAAATTTCCACTCTTCACCCCCCAAGTCAGAGCCATAAGGAAGAAGATCGAATTCAGCACTTGAATGTAGTCTGTATGTTTTTGCCTACCATTTAAGAAAACCAGACTTGTCCTTCCTCCGTATCCAACAGCCAACCAAACCATTAAACTCCCTCCTCCCATTTGTAGTGTTGAATAGTATTCGTCTTCATTCCCCAGACAATGCCAGTAGTGCTGATATCCGTCTGGACCGTCTAAGTTAAATTTCTTTTCATCGGAAAATATCACAGAAGTCCATTCTGTAATCCAGGATATGTGCTCCTTAGCCGACGCTAAACGGTTATCAACGTGAGCTTGTGTCCACTTAGGATGTTTCCGTTTTTTTGAAAATGAATTTTTAGATCTTTTAATATAGTTGTAAACTGTTTGTTTCGTCACATGATTAAGTCCTGCTTGATTTCTTGCCTTTGAAACACTTCCTTTGTTCTTCTTAAGCTCACGAACAAGTTTTCTTTCATCACGTGGTGTTAACTTTTTCGGTCTACCAGTTTTTCTTTTTCTTTTCATTTTTATAAGGATTTCTGATAAAGTTTGAAACTGTATTGGGGCTCACCTGCAACAATCGTGCAATCTCTCTGGCACCTTTACCATCATTTTGATGTGTGGAAATTTGGCATTTTGAAAATCGTTCAAAGGTATTCCTTTAGGCATTTCTGAGAACGGAGAAACAGCGTAACTTTTAAACAAATTAGATTTTTTTTTTTGTCAGAAAAGGATAAAACAAAGTACACAATCACTATTTAACTAAAGAACAACTCACTAAATTAAATATATTAGCAAGTGTCCTTCTACTTTTTTTACGCGTCGGAAATTATATATACTAATTTTATTATTAATATTAGGGGTAGATGTTTAATTTTTGCCTAAAATGGAAAAAAGGGTCATTAAACTAAATCTACATAAATATCTGGTAGTTAGGAGAAAATAAGAGATATTAATTGGCAAAAAAACACTGTCCTTCTATTTTTTACGCAGTGTAGGTTTTAAACTCGACCAATTATTAACTTAACTATTAATTTAACTACTTTGATTATAATTAACAGTCAATTACAGTGACACACATATGAAACGAAGAATTAACGGTTACTTTTAGCAGTAGAACTCGACCTCGACGCTAAATGATATTAAGAATAGACTGCTTTTTAATACCGAATGAATTCAACTGTTTGGATAGGGAAGGCTTTTAACAGTTGATTGCAGCAGCTATTTAACAGGGCTTCACAGCCTCAGGGCTAGGTGGAGTTGGGAGTAGCACAAATTTTAGCACTCGTTGATTAACTCTCCGGATAGAAAGGTTTTTAAACTCATGTTTGTGAAAATTCCAACACCATGAAGGAATCGTCATAATTGAATGAAATTTAATACACAGTTGTGTGGTACAAATAAATGTTGGTTGGTAGAAATAAATGATTAAATGTTCAAAGCAAACAAACAATAACAAGAGATCGGAATCAGTATTTTGTGTAGCCACCACGCGCAGCTATAAGTGCTGCTACACGACGTGGCATGGAGTCAAACAAATTTTGAATGTCTGCCTGAGGAAGAGCATTCCATATTGTTTGTATGCGCACCCAAAGTTCGTCTGCAGAAGCAACAGGACGAGGGTTCGGAGCGAGACGCCGACTAACGAAATCCCCACATGCTCAATCCGCGACATATCCGGGGAATACGCAGGCCAAGGAAGAAGCTGTACCTGCTGCTTTGCAAAGAAGAATTGAACAGTCCTAGTGATATGTGGGCGGGCATTGTCCTGTTGAAATACAGCGCCTGGCAAGCTTTGAAGGAAGGGAACAGCTTGGGGCTGTATAACTTCATTGATGTACCGGTTGCTGTTCAGACTGCCCACAATTTTTAGCAATTGAGATCGTTCATGATATGCTATGGCACCCCAAACCATAACTCGGATGTTCGTCCACTGTGGCGTTCGATAATGCACTCCGGAAGGTGGCGTTCACCGGCATGGCGTCTGACACGAATGCGGCCATCATGGTACCACAAATTAAAGCGGGATTCGTCAGAAAACATGACATGCTGCCAATCAGCACGCCAGTCTCCATGCTGAGTGGCCCATTGTAGCCGCAGGCGGCGATGGTTTAGCGTGAGAGGAATCCTGTATAAAGGAGTCCTTGCGCTCAGTCCACGCTGCAGCAGACATCTACGAATTGATGAAGCACACAATGAAACACCTGTAGCTATTGACCACTGTGCTGCCAATTGTCTAGAGGAAACTGTACGGTCCGTCAGCGCCATGCGGACCAGGTGTCTATCATCGCGAGCTGGCGTCACATTTCGGGGTCCACTCCCGGATTTCCGAGTTGTCCGACACTTGTCCGTCCACTGCTTCCAAAGACGCATCAGTGTGCTGCTGTTACGCTGCACGATAAGACAATCCAGCTTCACGAAGGCCGATGATTCTCCCCGTTCAAACTCTGTAAGTTGTTCAAATCTCGCTCTCTTTCATCGAAGAGGCATAAGTAACGATTGAGCTAATGTTTACCACTGGCAGATAACCACCGATAACCATACACGCCTCGCTACAGCCGTCTATTTATTCGGATCCATCCGCCGTTCAGAGGGCGCTGCTCAGCATACGCATGCGCTACGGATTTGAAATTCTAATCATTTGCATATCATGCGGTAATTTGCATTTCCTGAAAATTTCAGCTCACTCGCGTAAGTCCTTCATGGTGTTGCAATTTTCACAAACATGAGTTTATATTAGCAGTTGATTTTAACGCCTGTTAAAAACTTCACCTCTATGATTGGGACTGGTTGATTAGCGTATCGCCCAGATTGTATTAAATTTAACTCCAATTCAATACTATTCTTAAGTGTGAAAGATTTTTTATTTTTTAATCTTGGCTATTAATTAATTGTCTTCTGAAATTCATATTATTAAAAGTAGGATTTATTATCTGAAACTAAGATGTCTGATTGTCGTATTTGTATCAAAATTTTCAGATAGTTTATTTATTCAGCTCAAAATTAACCTTTTCTACAACAACTTTATCCAAATATTTTCGACAGTAAATAATTTATAGTTGTAGGAGCATTTCAGAATAGGTCTGTACCTATGTTCGTTGGTACATGGCAATAATATAATTTGGCAATAAAGACATGAATAAGTTAGCAATAATGACAATAATAAAAATTGGAAATAATGACACAATGGCGGCCCATGGCAATACTGTATCTTTTGGAATGTTCCATAACAAGATTACAGCTTTCTATAGATGAGATTTAGGGTTCTAGATCCAGTTTCGAAAAGTATGCCCAGCCCTCTTTGTTTTTTATGATCAATTTTCTGGGATAGATTTCAATTTGAACTTTATCATCCAAATAATATTGCATGATTTCTCGTTAAGTAGAGGCAAATTGTTATGATTTTCATCCTAGTACTGTAGATAAATAATATTTGGCAAAAGAAGACATTTTAATTAGTAAATACGTAAATTTAAATCTCGAGTGAGTGTGAATTTGGTAAATGAATTTATGTAACTTAAAAATGAATTAAGAATTCACAGTTTGGTCAGTTTAATATATGATAAAAAGTTTTGTAGTTTGAATCATAAAAATTCAAACTCAAAAGCTACAAAAAAAAGTTGATTTGAATCTGATGTGAAGAAGCAATTATTATAGTTAACTTAAACTAATAAGTAATAAATACAAGAAAACAAGGTGCTTTGAAGAATTGTACTGTTTAAAATTGAAATTATACTTTTCAATAACAAATGTATGGCTAATAATGATAACTCATCATAGAACAAACATTTATAACGGTACTAAGTCTGACTTTATAATAGATGTCATAAATATATTCTTTACCTGAGTGAATAAACTGACAAGTTTTTCTTTCCATCTGGTCGATGTTCACCCATAAAAGTATGAGTAAGAAATCGATAAGGAGAAGAACACTCACCATTCCAAGAAGTTGTTGATCATGTAAAAGCTTAAAATATAAACACTGCTATGAGTTTCTTGCAGAATAATCCAAATACTACTACTAATAGTAAAAAACTGTATACTTACAGTGGTACTCAAAAGTTTTTGGCCAGTTACACGTTTGCTAATTTGACTAAACAATGCTTTAAAACCCTAACGGATTCAAATTAGTACTCTTGGTGCATAAAATGGCCATTAGCTGTTTAACAAAAAGGTCCAAAGAAGAAAAAGTTCAAAGAAGTGATTTTTTTCTAGTAAACAACATTTTCACAATTTTGAGTTTAAAAACATCTTATTTGAAATCATACACAGTTTTAAATTCTTTTTATGTAATTAAATGTTTGCAATTAATAAAATATGTAAAATATTTGATCGTTTTTTGCTGAACTTCTGCAGATGACAAAATTCCAAGGAACTACATTTTAAACCAATGTTATATAGAATACAAGAAACGTGAACTATGAAATTTCCAATGATATCAATGGAGTATAACAATTGTTGGTTGAAATGAAGTTTTTATTAAATAAAAACAGGAATTCATGTTAAACATTTTTATCCTTTACATACTAAAAAATCTTAATTTAGAAGACTATGAAATAAAGTTGGATGAACGATATTTTCCTCGGTAAGTTTAAGAATAATCTCTAAGAAGAAAAGACTGCCATTCGTATAAAACCTTAAAAAATGAAATGTCGAGCATCTTAAAATAAAATGCCATAAAAACTGATATTTAAGTTTTCAATAAATAATGCTCCATAAAGTATGTCAGGCCTGACTTAGATCCTGAATTTGTAACCTTTTTAAGGTTACTGAGATACACCTTAATTTTTTTTTCAATAAAATTATTGCAAGAGAAAAAGTGATAAGTGTACTGTCAGCTTGTATGCAGTCGCAGGTTCGATTCCGCAGGTGGTGTTCATAGAAATAACGAGACTCTATGGGGATTGTGACAATGTGTGTAAAATGTCTCGCATCTGTTTTCAGGCTGTCTGGTGGGATTTCTCCAGATTTACTCCCACAGACACTTAAATACTGGGGAGTTATCCCTAAAAGTCTTTCAAGAAGGCAACGGTCTCCTCTTTTCGTCCGTCAGTGGGGTATTCGAGGCATATATCAGTGGATCCCGGGGTCTACCGATGCTAAGAAAGGTATGCAATAATTTGGTAAGTGTTTGTGTGAAAAGTGTTTGTGAATATATAATCACTATTTCAAGAATGAAATCTCTATTATGCAAAACTTATCTCTAATTTCTTTAAAAATGTGATTAAATAGTTTTTTCATAGTGTTTTGATGTACAATAATTTTACAATAACTAAATAAAGATATTCAGTGAAATTTAGTGTCTTAAAAATTAAAATGTCTTTGCATCAAACTCTTCAATACATATATATATATATATATATATAATAATACTGGCTGGAAATTTGAGCTCCACTGTAATTATAACAAAGATGCATGACAAATTTTCTTCTGAAACAGATGTAATATTTCAACATATGTAATAGATTAATATAGCAAGAAGTGCAGAGTAAAATGAAGTCATAAAGTGCAATAAATATTTTTTCAGTATTTTAAAAGCCCCCCTCAAAAAATAGTAAAAATTAATAATAAATACTAATGAAAGGACTTAAGAGTTTACGAAAGAAATAAAGGTTTACAAAAAGAACTTGAGTTATTCCCTCGCCTGAATTTGTAACCTTTTAAGATCACTGAGATACATCTTTAGTTTTTTTTTTCAATAAAATTATTGCAAGAGACAAAATTTATTTATTGGAGAATTATTTGCTATAATATCAGAAAACAATAAAAAATTTAAAATTCTCCTCATGTTAGCTGTAATAATATTTTATTCTGTTTAATGATATTTTATTCTATTTAATAATATTTTTATTTTGCCTAGTAACATTACTTTTCAAATACTGTAATGTCAGAAACACTGTAAATGAAACTGTAATCCTACAATTGATTGAGAGAAAGGTATGTAAAGCTAAAATTACTTTTAGGAAAAATGTAATTAGCTAGTATAATTGAATGTATGAAATCTTTTCATTTATAGTTATTGTCATTTATAGTTTCATTCATATGAAAAAAAATATCCTAGTATTTTTTTAAATTTACCTAGAAGTTAGAATTTCTACATAAATAGTGTTTTTCAGTATCTGAATAAATATGTAACTAATTTACTCACTTTACTTCTGACAATTCCAGCTCGGGATCGAACGAATATGTGATAAACACGGTACGTTTTGATGAACAAGCTGCCAAATGCGAGAGAAAATCCCTCCGGATAATAAAAATGCTCGTGCCTTTAAAGATACAAAAATTCTAGTAATCGCCTATTATATACAGCCTATTATAATGTACAGTAAATCGGTGCTGAAATCATTTTAAGCGATAGTTTGAAACACATTGACTAGTGCAGAAATATTTATAAACACACACATCTAGAAATCTTACAAGTATCTATAAATACACACATATAATTATTTAGAATTCCTTTTCATAAATTTCTGGTTCTTTCATTATTTTTTTTTTTTGTGTAGTATTATACAGTAAAAAATAATTCTGAATTTTTTTGAGGTAGAAATAGAATGCACTTGGTATGAAATCATAGATTAGTAATGCAATTGAATGTGCATAGAGGTTGTCAGTTTGAAGTCGACATGCTTGTCACGTGACGGGTGTATACTTCAACAACTTGTTTGGTCATTCTCCCATTAATTTGTACTGAATTAATCGCTTTATCTACTTGCGTTGCACTGAAAAAGATGGTTAAATAAGGCTCTGTGTCTTCTTGTACAGATAAATTTGTGAGAGGAAGGCCTTATTCTTTCCACAGTTACATAGCAATTTATTTATTTATGATATTGAATGAATATAGAATGTTATATAATATAGAAGGTTTGAAAAGCATATGTAATTCATTTTCATTTATATCGCAGCCTGTATCATAATGCAGCATGCTAAATAGACCTTTTTCTATTTTAATGAATAGATATATTACTCATCGAACTAATTACTCAGAAGTAATTTTAACCAATTTAGAATGAGTTTTACGCATGTATTTCAGGGGTTTGTAGCTTAATATATGGGATGGTAGATTGACGATGTTTTACTGACTATTGGCGAGAGAGCAAAAAGTCTTATCAAACAACGACTTTGAAAACAAATACTTCATTTAAAAAAAATGTAGATTAATGTGAATTTAATGTATCTAAATATTTGTCACTTTTATTCTAACAGTAAATAAATTTATTTTTTATATTTTGCACGTTTTAAAGGAATTATGCACATAATGATAATTATTATTACATATTAATATAAATAATTTATCAAGCATGCTTTTCTATTTTTTTAATTTTGTGAGACAGAATTTAATTTGCGTGTAATTGAATATTTTTGATTAATAAATATATGTATATTAGTAGAAAAATATATAATTTTCTTTCCGAGTCAATACACGAGAAAGGAGCTTAAGTGGCGATCAAGCGCCAACTCTAGTACGGAAAGGTCAGAAAAGTTTGTCTTAATATTTTGTTCCTCCCGAATAAGAGAGAGCTCTCTATTTTGTAACTACTTTATGTGTAAAATTAATCCGAGTATTTATTAACAGCTACTTAGATTTCCTCATTTTCATTATTTCCTCATTTCTTTTAAATGAAAATAATTGAATTTTTTGGCATTATCTTTACACAATTAATAACGTAGATTTAGATGCATTGATGCTTCAGATATATCTTTTTTTAAAAAAGAGGGAGAAATCGAGAGAGAGAGGTGAGAGAACATATATTTAATCTTCAAAAAAAAAAAAAAAAAAATCCCCAAAATGGTGCATACATTTTTTATGAGTGAAAAAAAAGCCATAAAACTGCAGTTTGTATTTCTTCTTGATTTTTTTCTATTGATTTAAAAAAATCAATAACCAATTTTAATAGATGTTGTGGTCGAATTCAGTTGCGAGTTGATTACTTCTAATATGCTTATTATTTGTACGAAGTATAAAAAATAAATAAAAATAAATTTCTATTGTCTGTTTTCTCATCTTTCTGGTTCCTTAAAAATAGAACACCCAATTATTTTTTTTCAAAAATATAGACTTCTAGAAATATGTCATATGATGCAAATGATTTTTAAATATTTTTAACCATTTAAAAAGTTTTAATTCACAAATTTATAAGCAATACTCTTTATGTAAACATAAAATTAATGCAGTTTTTTGTATATTTCGAGGTAATTTACAATTTTTTAAGCATGATTTACAATAAAGTTAATCGCATTGACTTCAAAGTATTGCATACCAATGCATACTTTGAAGTGAATGTAACTTTTACTTTGAATGCCATATTTTGAAATCATATTGGCCACCATTGAAAGTAATATTTATTTAAGACAAAGAAATACTAACATTCTATATGTTTCATGTTGTGCTGGTCATGAAGGAAGCATTCGTTATCTTTCTCAATAGAATTGCCTATCATCCCAAGCATATAATAGAATTTGTCTGGTTTCCATCAATTAAGGAAAACATAAGAAAAAGCCCTAAATGTTAACTATTATTTTTAATTTAGCGATTAAACATAAATTTTTTTGTCTGAAGCATAATTATTTTATGAGCATTTTTTTTTCAGCAAGCAATAAGGTTCAGTCAAATTAGAATATTTATTACTTCAAACACACTTACCGTCGGTACCGCAACCTTCAAAATGGATATTGGAACCCGTTCCTGGTATTATCTAAGCTAGGGAAGGGTAATCATGACTTACTTGCTAATGCCAAGTCTCTGTGTAAGCGACATTAAATCTTTGTCATAATTTCCAAGTATTTGGAAAGTATTTGGAAAAATGATAACAATGCACTATATCATATTTCGTACTACATCATTCGTATACGTACTACATTATATTTCTAATGCAAATCATTTTTAAAAATCATTAATTAAAAATATTTTATTTTCAGCAAACCATTTGCATTCCTCGAATAATGAAGCTTTCTACCCAAGTGTACCTTCTGTTCTTAAGTTAAAATGGGTCAACAAGAAGTTTTGAGTTCCAGGCAGTGCCTTCTGATTCTAAAAAATTTGCTAATTATTACGGAAATTATCGGATAAAAGTGGTAGATGAAGCGATTAATTGTTTTGAATATCTTGTAAAAGAATAACTAAAGAAATTGGAAAGCATAAATATGTTAGCTGAGTTAAAATAGAATTAACTGATGTTCAACATAATTAACAGATGTTCAATTAGAAATCTGAAAAGGACAAATTAATAGGATAAAATTACTTAAGAATCATTAATTAACACTTTCGCTGCCTGTCACGTGAGGATGTGTTGACAGTTATTGCCCCGCCGTAGAAAACGAGTGACTTACTTTTTATAACGAATATAATTGAAAAGTTGTAATAAAACATCATTATGTGTATCAGACTGATTATTAAGTAATATTTAGGTCTTATCAGATCAAATATTTTAATTACGCGCCAGCGCATGAGAGGCACTTAACGTAAAATTACTGCCAAAATGCCACATTATGCTATGGCGCGTAAAAAACTAAACAAAATAATAAAAATAAATGACAAATGCATTATTTTTTATTTGATACTTTATCACTAAATATTTAATATAAATGAATTATTTTAAGTTGGTTAAAATGATGTACAATCTGAAATATTGTGGGCACATTGGGGAGTAATAAATTCTTCATCGCTGTCATAACTAATATCACTGGGGTACTCGTTCGAAATCTCAGCAAATAAATTTGCAATTTCCTGCTTTGTTAGAGGCTTATCAGATTGCATTTTTCTTTTTGGAGGGCATGAAAGACCAACAAAACTATCGTCTCTACACCTTATATTACAAGATTCTTTTAATAGCTAATAAAGCTTTAAATTCGAAATTACATGCATTTATAACTGGCTTTTAATCTTTACTCCACGCCAATACCAACAGACACACCTAACATGTATTGTCGATTAAAGCAGCTCTTTCCTTTTAATCTTTACTCCACCCCAATACCAGCAGACATACCTAACATGTATTGTCGATTGAAGCAGCTTTTCCTTCTAATCTTTACTCCACACCAATACCAGCAGACATAGCTAACATGTATTGTCGATTGAAGCCGCTTTTCCCTTCTAATCTTTACTCCACGCCAATACCAACAGACACACCTAACATGTATTGTCGATTGAATCAGCTCTTCCCTTTTAATCTTTTCTCCACCCCAATACCAGCAGACATACCTAACATGTATTGTCGATTGAAGCAGCTCTTCCCTTTAATCTTTACTCCACCCCAATATCAGCAGACATACCTAACATGTATTGTCGATTGAAGCAGCTTTTCCCCTTCTAATCTTTACTCCACACCAATACCAACAGACACACCTAACATGTATTGTCTATTGAAGCAATGACGAAATGCTGATGCGAGCTCTTCCCTCGCGAACGCGTGACTGGCAAATGAGATACCACTCGACACCTCGCGCGGGGCATGATTGATTTTTTAGCGTTGACGCTACAACACGCACTGGCTTAAGATCGGCAGTGAAAGTGTTAAAATTGGTTGTATTTCCTTAATCATAAATACAATGTAGTTAAAAGATCACTATTTTTTATGAAAAACATCAAAATATCCACTTTACCGCGTTCTTCAGCTGCACAAGTGAGAAGTTCACAAATTACTGGCTATATTGCAAAAAAAGCTATGTATAATGAAGCTTTTTAAATGCAATAAAATCTGATAGAACTTACCCAATACCAATAGCAAATGAGGTTTGTAGTTAACTCGAAATTCCTGATAGTAATTCTTTCTTTACTGAACGTTTAAAATTTAAAACTGTGTTTAGAAAGTCTTTCCATGGTTTGTGGTGAACAAAAGGGTTTTCATTCAGCTATCATGCCATTTCTGACCGAATTTGTTCTCCTCAAGACGAACAATCCCTCTCCAACCAGTTCTCCATTGAATGAATTCTCGCAGTCAATTCTACAAAATGGATATTTTTGATTTTCTCGTTCACATTGATGACAAGATACATTTCACTTTTGAAAATTCATTTTTAGACTATTATAAAGAGGTATAAGTGTTGAAATTTAAATCAAGCTTCGTGCTCTATACTATTTAAAGAGCACGTAGTTCTTTGTTATACACTCATGTCCATAAATTAAGGATAATTCAGAATCACACAGAAATTGAACTCTAAAATAAAATTTCACCTGTAGAATTATCACACACATCTTGAAGAAGAATATGCAAATTACAGGAAACCACCAGATGGCGCGGATAGTACGTCACAATGACGAGAGTGTAAGAGAGGGGTATATAAGGAATGGTGGCAAAGAAGTAAAATTGTTCACAAGCGCTTTAAAAGCCTTTCAGTGCAATAACCGCATAGTTATGGCACAAAGGAAGCATTTGGATGATTTTTAAGTGGTAGAATTATCGGACGACTGGAATGTGGACGTACCCAGCTGGAAGTATCCGAGGAACTTGGAATCGCCCAGAGTGTCATCTCCAGGCTTTGGCAACGATTCCAAGATATGGTAATGTGAGTAGATGTTACAGCACAGGTCGTCCCCGAGTTACAACGCCGAATGAGGACCGGTATTTAGCAGTTACTGCCAAAAGAAACGGACGGAGCACAGCATCAGATTTGTCTCGTCAGCTCTCTTCAGCTACCGGTACGACAGTTTCAAGGCAGACCGTGTACAGACGCTTAGGGCACATTGGTCTATATACTCGTAGGCCTGTCAGATGTGTTCCACTTACCGCAACTCACTGTCGCCTGCCATTAACCTGGGTAGAGAGCATGCATTGTGGACACCGCAAGAGTGGTCTTGTGTGATGTTTTCCGACGAGTCCAAGTTTAGTTTGCAGTCTGATTCTCGCCGGCCTTTCGTATGGAGAGCGCCAGGTACCCGTTAACACCAAGAGAACACCATTGAACGACACCGTTACGGTGGTGCAGGATGGCTCGTTTGGGGAGGAATTATTCTTGGTTCCAGAACTGACCTGCATGTTCAGAGTGTAACGATGACAGGCCTCATCTATCAGGATGTCATTCTGGAACAACATGTACGTTTGTTTCGGGGCGCCATGGGGGCTGAATTTCTGTTTATGGATGACAACACCCGTCCTCACCGTGCGAACATTGTAGACGAATGCCTTCAATTGGAGGATATCACCCGTATGGATTGGCCAGCATACTCACCGGACTTGAATCCAATAGAGCATGTGTGGATATGCTTGGCCGACGAATTGCAGCCCGTCAACCTCCTCCCACCTGTCAACCGGAACTTCGGAGGGCATTGCTTGATGAGTGGTGTAATATTCCCCAAGATCAGATTGATAATTTGATACTCAGCATGCCTAGGCGTTGTAAGGCCTGTATTGCATCGTCCGGGCGACATACTCCATATAAACCATCATACTAACCATGTTATACTGTTTTTTGTAAATAGGTTCTTTTTGAAATTTGCTCCAGGGAGTAAAAATCGCAATTTTTATTAATTATGTCAAACATATAGCATCCTTTTTGCTCTTTACCTTTTGTTTAATAAATAGACTTTACAAATAAGTCAAATTTGTTTTTGCTTCTGTCTCTTTCTTTGCCTGAACTTCATTATCCTTAATTTATGGACATGAGTGTAGTATGATGTGTACTGTGCTCAATGCTGATAGTTTAGGGGGAGGGAAGGAGGGGGGTGAGCTTTCCTTAATTTTTGGAAACCAGAGTAAAGGTTTTTCTTCTACTCTTAATTTTAAATATTTCCTCTGCTCCCTCTTCCTCAAATATAAACTGGTCTTAAGTGCTTATCACAAGAACCTCTTTCGTTAATGTCAGGGTGAAGCAAATCAGCCTTGTAAAGCAATAAGTTTATGATATTCATGAACTTTTTGTGAACTTGTTTGCGTAGGATAAAAATTATGTAAACATAATCCTCACTTATCTCCTTGGTTTCGTAGAAATAGGCGATACAATGCTTCATGAAATTGAGTAATGGAATATAAAAAGTTGTATATGAGCACTTCGATGAACTAATTATTCAGTGGCAATTACACTTTGCTCTACGCTGAAGGTAATGAAATAAGCTCATCTGATAAGGCTTTTACAAATTTCGATGGATGAATGGCACTTGAATGTTTTCGTTTATTAGATTACTTCATTGTTGAAATATTAGCTATTGGCAAAAGATTTTAACGATATTTTCTATGAAATATTTTAACTAAATTTAGAATGCTGGGCTTTGAAACAGATTTAAATTAATATTATATCAGTTTATTTACCTTTTATATGACACGACATTGCTATTATTAAGAATTCGCTGTTTTTAGATAAATTTCATTGGATTGCATAATTCAATTTTAAATTTATCTGTCGTCATTTTAGTGATGTAAACATCACCAAATTCTATTTTTATCTACATATGCGAAGTCAGCGTTTTGTTTGAAAAAAAAAACATCTCTCGGTTTTTATATACATTTGAAATACATGCTATTTATTCTCTCTACACACGCTTTACTGGTTTTACGGTTGTGAAAGAAACATAACGGCACACTTCAACTCTCCTATATAAGGCAGCCAGTGTAAAAGTTGATGATTGAATTGTAATTAAGTAACAGTTGAGCTTTATTTTATTTCCAATTTAGTAACAGTTGAACTTTATTTTATTTCCAATTTAGTAACAGTTAAATTGTATTCTTTTCAATTTAATAACAGTTGAATCGTAGTCCATTATAAATGTAACGGTTGAATTAGACTTACTTCATTTTCAATTTAGTAGCGTTTTCACTCAATTTAGTGACTACTGAATTATACTTCATTTTCAATTTAGTAACGGTTGAATTATACTTAATTTTCAATTTAGTAACGGTTTCCCCTCAATTTATTAACGGTTTGAATTATACTTCATTTTCAGTTTAGTAACGGTTTCACTCAATTTAGTTATGGTTGAATTATATTTGATTTTTAAATAATATTAAATCCATTGTGATAATTTCTGTCTTGCTTTATACTAATCGTGTAAAGGCTCTCATTTACACAATGCTCTTCAAGGGTCTGTTAAACCTTCTAACATTCTATTTGAAAACCAATACTGTAACTAAAATGTTACCACAATCCTAAAACTTACAAACAACTTCATTACAAGCAAGAAAAATTATAAAAAATATTAATTAAGAAATAACAACATTTAATAAATTGAAAAAAATAATAATTTTTTAAAAATCATTCTATATAGTAATAGAATGAAATATATTAACATGATTATTTTTTAAAGCCAACAATAAAAATAGTTGGCTTTAAAAATAATAGTATTTATTTGATAAAAGTTTATATAAATTTCTGTTTAATTTTTTAAAAAAGTTTTTAAGTTTTTTAAAAGTTAGTTTATTTTTAAAGTAACTAGACTGACTTTGAAAAAGTCGAATGGAGTTTTCTGTAATATACCACAGTACAGATGTAATGCAATAGTTCACCTTACTTCTCAATTTGCGTCATACCATGTATTCAATATCATAAAAACGCTCAACATGTGACATATATCATTTTTAAGTTTTTACCATTTTGCGCATATGAAACAATATAAAGCAATATGATTTTTTTTTATTTAACTTGTTAAAATTATAACGAAAACACTAGTTGATTTAAACAAATTTAAGATCTGACTATAATTTAAACTAAAATTTCTGAAAAATGCTTCTAGTTTTTGAATATGTGTATAATAACAATAAGAAATTCAAATATTGAATACCTTAAGATAAAGCGAATTAAAAATAACGGTATTTGGAGGCAATTGTAAAATACAGGATGCCCAGTAAAGTCCTTTTTTACTTGTTTCACTTTTAGATGTTTACAACTGCAAACATGAAAAAGTGTCTGGATAACATTAAGTGGCAATGCGTTATTTGACGAGTCTATTTACAGCGCCATCTTATATCAAAGCCAAGAGTTAGTATGATGATCTTGAAAACTATACGACATAAATGAAAACAACAAATTGCAAAGTTGTACAATAGTATCGATTTAGTGAGAAAATATATCTTGTGTATATAAATGCTACGAACATAATGCATACGACTCTAGTTTACGATTTCTAATGCTGTCACATGAGAAATGAGCAGCTAACCGCTACAGAAAAAACAACAACAACAACAACAAATTTAATGAATGACGTGCAACATGCGGAATACAGTGAGGAATGTTGCACGAAAACATAAGCTAAAGTGAAATACAAATTTTATTATGTAAAGCTTTTGAAATCAATGAAAATGCATGAAAAACTTTCATGAGTTCCCGAGTCCTGATAAATGTTGTGGCTAAGGAAGAGCAGACTATGCACCAACGGTTAAAACCGTGTCCAAACGAGAGAGCAAGACAAACGAGTTGTTCTCGCCTAGAGTATCTCTGCATGACCGCGAGAAACAAACTACGTTATCTCTCGCTGAGAATGATAGTTGATCGAAAATGGCGTTCGAAAGAAATTCCTTTGAAAAATCGACTCTGCTTGGAGCAGGGCGAGACAGTTGGCTCACTCAAAGCGGTTTACAATTGGTTCGCGAGAACAATTCGCTTATCTCTTCCTCTTGTCTGGACACGGCTTTATATGTAAAATCGAAGAGAATTTCAATGTATTGTTATTGTTATTCGACAGAATCCTCGGAGTGAGTTAACTGTCTCGCTCCGTTCTAACCAGAGTCGGTTTTTCTTGCACATCGAACAGATTTCTCGTGGACGCCATTTTCGACCAGTTATTGTAGCGAGAAATAACGAGACTTGTTTCTCGCGGTCAGACGGAGACACTCGGAGCGAGAACGACTCGCTCGTCTCGTATTCTTGTCTGGACGTCTCTTAAAGTTTTACATAATATGTGTTTTCTCTTTTTAGTTTATGTATTTATGCTATATTTCATATTGTATGTCACACCTTGGGCATCATTTATATATGTTGTTGTATGCGAGGTGGTAGTCTATTCTGATGCACTTTGTGACATGCGTGTTGGAAATAGTTGGCAAACAAATGCACATTGTACACTTTCTATTCATACTATTCATGAGTGCAATGAGTCTCTAAATAGATTCTGTTCTACAGCTTTGTAATTAGCTATTTTCGAGTATCATCTGTGATCGAAATTAATACGCTAACTCCAGATTTTGTCACAAGAGCGTGCTTTAAGGAAGAGCAGACTTCTCGTATAACGCATTATCCCTTTAAGCTGGATTCTCACTAAATACTAAGATCGTATGTCGCAGAACATCAGCTAATCAGAATCTTGATCTCCTTCTCACTCAGGCTTCTGATTGGCTGACGTGCTGCAACATGTGATATTAGCATTTGGTGAGAATCCAGCTTTATAAAACCTAGATATTATTTTTATGAGTATAACTGTAGAGGTTAAAAAGTTGAAGGAAGGGGAGAGGAGAAAAAAAGGACTTTGCTAAGTGTCAGAAATACTACATTTTTTTCATATATAGATGGCAGCACATGGTAGATAGAGAGAGATTCTTTCTATGAAGTTCTGAAGTCATGTTTTTTTTTTTGAATTACCTGGGTGTTTTCAGTTAGGCTGAGATTTAACAAAATAATCAACAAAGCAATTATTTTTTGTAAAATTTTTGTTTCCGTTTTTATGAAAGGAGTGACGTCATAATCATTGTCAGCATATGTGACGAGTACTCTGCATAATTTTTTTAACCTATTTTATTTTATTTTTTATGTTTTCTGAAATTGCTGGAAGGTACCATGTTATTGTACGATAAAAAAATAAACTCAAAATATTTTTCTCTTGATTCATAATTCATTAAAATAATTTAATTTCAGTCTAGAAATTAAGGATATACATTAATGAAAACTTTAATCACTTTTGAATATGTATTATTGAAAATCGCAACTAGTAACAATAGTTAAAAAAAAAAACAACTGAAGCATACTTACCGAACACAAGAAACTAAAATGGCTGTCACTAAACAATGTTGCATGATCCATGCCAGATAAAATGATAGTTAAATAAACCAAAATGCAACCCAAAATTACAAAATTGTTTAAGTTTGGGCTTGACAGTTTATGAACCTGCAAAAAAAAAAAAAAAACATAACAATTAATTGTCTGTGACATTGAATTCTAGACTAGGGTAAAGCTATCCTGAACTTGAAAAAATAGTCAAAATTGGTGAGTGTCCAATTTGAGCTATATTTCATTTCATCGAAGAATTTATAAATGATGAATTTTAGATATAAACATTTTTATGCATGTCTAATTAATGATCAAAAAGAGATATTCGAAAATTTAGACTTATTTTTGTATTAATAAAGAAATATTGACAAAGGCGATTTTTGCAACATCTGAATCGATAACAAAATTTTTACGTTTAATATTAATGATGTAACTATGGTTTCACCTACCGTGTTTCCACCTGTAACCGTGTTTTTTTCTACGCACTGCAAGAGCGCCCTTTGCGGCTTTCGGTGAAAATTTCAGTTGGCATCGAACCGCCAGTTGACACCGCCCGAGAGGACGCGAGGCGCAACTGGCGCAAAATAGCAATCTCTCACCCCATGAGCTAGAAGTGGAATCCTTCCACTAAACCATTAATTGAATGTTCTTTAAATATACATGCTGTGTGTTAAATATTGTTTAATATTTGTATGTAATTGTGGTAATCAAAATAAATATGTTATTGGACTTGGGATTCGATTTGATCCCACCCAGATCTAGATGCACCAACAAACGACGACACATCGATTACAATCTGCCGCCCGAAAGTGGGGTCTCCCGCACTTGTCTACTACAATAATAAATTTAATAAATATTAATAGTTTGATATACAACAATAATAGCAATTTGAAAAACCTGTTGTGTCTTTGCTAACTTCATTATCAGTATGCTGATCATGTCATTTTTCATTTACTTAATTAGCATCAAGGAGCCTTGCATTTGATTATTTCAACATCATAAAATTAATAATACAAAAAAAAAAAAAAAAAAAAACGCTCTAATAAAGTCACCACCTTAAATGTTTATATTAAGCTCACCGATTATCCTTCAAAAATCTGTCTATGAAACTACATTTCATCTTTTATTTCTGAATAATTCATAAATTATTTTTTATCGTTTGAATATTTGACGTTCGGTAATTTGATGTACGTGTACGATTAGTTCATTTACTTCATTACTTCTTACGTGTACGATTACTTACGTTATTTCTTACGTGTACGATTACTTATTTACTTCATTACTTGTCTACTACAGTAATAAATTTAATGAATATTAATAGTTTCGTATACAACAATAATAGTTGTGCAAAACCTGTTGTGTCTTTGCTAACTTCATTACCAGAATGTCACTTTTTTATTTACTTAATTAACATCAAGGAGCTTTGCGTTTGATTATTTCAACCTCATAAAATTAGTAATAAAAAAAAAAAAACTATAATAAAGTCCCCATCTTAAATCTTTATATTAAGCTCATCGATTATCCTTTAAAATCTGTCAACGAAACTACATTTCATCTTTTATTTCTGAATAATTCAAGAAAAAAATTTATCGTTTGAATATTTGACGCTTGTTAATTTGATGTACGTGTAAGATTAGTTAAGATATGTTGATCAGTTAATATTTATTAATGTTATGTTGGACTGGAGGGAAATCAAATTATCACTTTTAGTTTTATAATTTGATATTTTCTCTTAAAAATGAAAGATTGAAAATGTTTGAAAAAGGATTGAAAAAGCTTTCTCCTTTTAAATTTGCTTCTAAATATAAATCCCGCTTCTAAATATCTTGTCTTCCTTCTAGTTTCCACGGTATCCCCTATTTTAGAAAAGGAACATTCCTTTTTAGACAAGTTCCAATAAATCTTGCTTTTTTTTTTTCAAAAGGGTTTTATAAATTAAAAATATTACTGTAAACCATAATATCGTTTCAATATTTTTTAGTGGGGTCAGTGTGATTAATTATATACAATTTTATTCTTTATTGCTTCCAAATTATGTTGGAATACATTTGCCAGTGAGAAAAATGCTTGTCAGTTTTTTCGGAAGTTTATTTTCATAACGAAGTAATATAAAAATTAATAAGTAATAATAATAATAATAATATATATATATATATATATATTTTATTTCCAATGGCAGATTATGAACAGTTACAGAACAACGAAAAATAAAAAAGAACAGAGAAAACAACAAAACATGCTGCAACAGAGTTCATTAATCTAACATATCTCTAGTCTCCCAATATCGCTCGGCGAGAAAAGTCTTGCACAGAGCAGGACAGTGAAGTAGATGGTAGATGCTTGGAGTCCATGGCCTCTCCAGAGCTGCACAGAGTGCATATCGGGAAGCAACAATTTTGAGTCTGTAAAGATGCTTACGCAGGCAGTCATGTCCAGTGGCTAGTCGGAAATGAGCGACTGCTCTACGCCTTGGAACATTACATAGATTTGGGATGGCATTCTTCCAGGACTTTTGGGAAACATGGTTATAGAGGTCTTCTTGAGCGCGGACTTTAATTGATCTTTTGATGAGATTTTTGATAGAGTGGAAGGGTATAGGACGAGATATTTTTGAGTGATTAAAGCCCCCCCTTTTAGCCAGGAAGTCGGCTTTCTCATTGCCTGGAATCCCACAGTGGGCAGAAACCCACTGGAGAACTATAGTTTTTTCAAGTGATGCCAGGTTTTCAAGATGATAACGGCAATCCAATATATCTTGGGTTTTAGGATTATTGTTAGAAACAATAGCTAACAGAGCAGCTCTAGAATCACAGCTGCTCTGTCTATATAATATATATATATATATATATATATATATATATATATATATATATATATATATGTAATTTAACCTTTAACTGAAATAACTTACCAGAGGCTCATTAGATGAGGTAACGAATGCGTGCAGAATGAGTGAGAGATGATATAAATGGAATTTGTTTCGTGTCAGTTCCAAGCCATTTTAAAAATGTCTTCCAAAGTATCATATTCAACCGAAGATCGTATTTTTTGTTAAAAATTGGTATTTATGTGGTATGCTGAGGATAAAGGTTTGCTGACACAGTCGTTTTCCCCCTCCAAATTTGTAATTTGTGTATGAATACTAGCGAATATTGGTTCATGCAGGACGGTGCCCCCTCCTCTTAGAACACGCAGTGTAGTTGACACCATTAACAATGAATTTGAAACTCGAATTATCGCTTATTAATATCCAAACAGTTATCCTGGTGCATTGCATTGGTCACCTTATTCACCAAATATGAATAAATCCGATTTTTATCTTTGGGATCTTATGAAAAATTTGGTTTACAAGTAGAAAGCCAACAGATTTTATTTGCCTCAAAAGGTCCATAACCGACGCATTTGCGAGCATTTACAAATAAACTCTTGAATTTGTAATTGACTACTTTGTGATTTAGTTGTGCTTTGCTCTGAAGGTTATCACTTGGAAAACCTTGTTAATTAAATTCCTTTTTCACATTCTTTTCAATAAAAAAATGTTTGTAGGGCTATCTGCAGCGACTCAAGAGTTATTTTAGTTAAAAGTTGTAGGTTATTTAAAAGTCACCCTGTATATATATATAGAATATATGCTGATGAAATTTCGTCATTGTTCATGTTAAAGCATTGTTCAATGATTTTATAAAATTCTTTTGGCGTCATAATAAGACTTATGCTTTAAGAAATATAAAACAATATTCACAACATATTCGAATGTCTAACTTCTATCACCCTGTTATTAGATGGGAGTCTATAGATTCCTCAGAAATTCTTTCCTTAACATTAATAAAAAGTTAATTAATTGATAATTTAAAGCAGTAATTATGGAGCTTTACAGACAATTTATTCAAGTGTTTAAAAAAGCTGATTCATTTATTTGGTTATTAAATCTGCTTTTACAAATTGGTGCCAATTTATGACCCAACTTTATGATGTACCCCGTGGCTCCATCTGGCGGTCTGCAAAAGTACTATAAATTAACTACAAAAATATCACAGTTTAAGAACAGTAAAACTATTATATGCTTATACTGACACTCAAGACACCAAAGCTAATAGATTAAAGCAACATAGCGAAAAGCAACGAAAAAAAAATAAAAAAAGTTATATTTCAGATGAAAGTGTAACAGGAGCAGTCAAAAATAATTATTTTAGAAATATTACACTCGTCAAGTTCTAACTTACGAGAATACACTAATGCCTTTCGTAAAAACCAGTAAAAAACCGGAAATATAGCTAACTTTAATTTATTAATTTCAATCATTAAAGTTCTATATAATTCAATTTTTTTTCTCATGTTAAAAACTCTACGTTATCAAGTATCAAACCAGAGGATGTTACTGGCATCATTAACTAAACTCAAATTAACCACCATTTTATTAAGTTAAAATTTTTTAAATTTTTCAATAAAATAAATATTTAATTTTAATTCTAAAATTTTTTTAAATAAAAACAAAGCTCTGATTACTAACATTTTGGAATATATTTTTTTCTAATTAAACATTACTAGTTAAATGCTATTGAATTTATGCAAATTCAATAGCATTTAACTAGCATTATTTAGCATTAAGTTATCTTAACTAGTAGTTACAAGTTAATAAATACAATATAGTAAATGTTATTATGTATTTATTGTATGTCTCGGCAAAAATTAGATATTGTTTTTCTTAATATCTTAAGATGCGATATAATCTAAAATCAAGATTGATACAAAATGTAATTGTTTTATAAATTATAACAACGTAATTATGCACGAGATATTTATTTAATATATATATTCGTACTTCCTATATTACGAAACAAAAATTTGATATACACTTTCAATAAATAGACTTATTTATTGTATATGTAATTATTTATTGGATTTATTGAAAATTATTGATACTTTAGATCTTTTTTTATTCCTTCACTTTCTTGAATGTGCTTATCCGAGTTAAATAAAAATATAACTATTAGTATACATACTGACATCATATTGATTATTAAAAGATTGAAAATTGTAGCAGCTCTTATACAAATATTTAATCATTAATTTTACTTTAATCGAGCAATATTAATAATTAAATATTTTAGAAGATATTTTTATGTTTTTATTCACATATTTTCATGTCTAGAACATGTTTTCATGTTTTTCTGTAATTCCTTCGATTATAGATTAAAGAAATTTATCACATTTTATATATTATATTATATCACATTTTATTTATTATATTTATTATAAAAAATATCGAAAATTATCAGGTTTCTGATTTCTGCAGCATTTTATTTGTATTACAAAGAGAAAATATATCTTAAAGTTATTTAAGATATATTTTATTGCTAGATTTTTAGATTAGATTTATTGTTTCATTTCCATAGAACGGTGTTTAATTTAGTATTGAGTCAGAATTATTTTTACTTCGCTTACTTTTGAAAAATAAAGAATTTTCTGAATCTTTGAAGATTAAATCTTAAGGGAACATTTTCAATAAAATATAAATGCAGTAAACATGCACATCCGATGATTTAGAATTAATTTTGAAAGTAAGCGATTGTTCACATTTATAAGTATTTGAAAGAAGTGTTATGGTGCTGGAACTAATTGTAGTTATGAAACTAATGTAGTTATGATCTTACTAAATCATAATACTTTAAATACTATTATTATTTCAATCTTCCAAAAATACTTACTTAACTTTCCGGTAGTATATGTTGAAAGCCAAAAATATTAGAGCAAGTATGATTCCAAAAATACACCAAAGTGACACACAGATGAAAGCTATTGGATGCACTGTGGCGATTTGCTCAACAATGTAACGACTAGAAATGGGTGGGCTTCCACCTATAACAGAAGTGTTTACACACATGCTTTATTTATAAGATTGAAATGAAATAATACATATATTCTGTGGTTACTTGATCAAATTATTAATGCAGTTTGTTTTGGTCTTCTTGTACTTGTTTCGTGGTTTGTGAATTTTCGAATGGCAGCTCACATGATATTTAATGCAATCCATTTTTAATATTTTTTCCTTTCGTAGCATTCAATTTTAATATCATTTCTTTTACTACCATTCTATTTTTATAATTTAAACCAGGGGAGGATATAAAATTATATATCCCCATATTAGATTTAGTCACACTAAAGGCATTTTTTGGAGGGAAAAGCTGAAACATAATGAGTTATTATTTTTGTGTTTACTATTATTCTTACATGTAAACAGATAATATAATAATAATCTTAAACGCACATTGTAAAGAAATATATAACACAAAAATGAAATTTAAAAAATATATAAATATAAGCGAAATAAAAAATGAAATCATTAAAAAATATTTCTTTTACTAGTGCGATATTTATTTCTCCATTCTTTCACTTAGCTTTTGCAAATCGATCTCTATTCGGGTATTTGCACATCGTAATGGATGTTGCAGGTTGGCGTCCGTTATGTTGGAGCGTGTTTTGCGTTGGGTTAATTTCATTTAAAAAAAACCCGATTCGCACGTGCAAGTTGAACCAAAAGCGCTAACAACTTATTAGATGCTCCAAAATGCGCGCGCATCATGAGTTCGAGGAATATAATTTAATTATTCTGTGAACACATGACTGAAAACTCATGATCTCGCTAAGAACTCTCTCTGCAGAACTCCTGCAGTACTCTCTGCAGAACGCATTCTCTGAAGAACTCATAATTGTAAACTCATAAATAAAACAGCCAATATCTGTCAAATATTCACAAGAATATTATTTTTAAAATCAAAGTTAATTTTTCTCATCATTTCGACAGTTCAATTTTGAATATATGGATGCACACATAATGTATTTTATTAATACAATGGTTTGGTACAATGGAACTACTTTGGCCATTATAAAATAAATATATTCTGTAAGAGTGTGATAAATCTCACGGGCCGTGTATTAACTTTTCACATTTACAGTCAGTCTGCTGGTAGAAGTTTTCCACCTTTTCTCCTATTTGACACGAAACAATGAAATAATTACCTCTAAAGGTCAGATTGGAAGGTGCTATCTTTCCTTCAACCCCTGACGGTGGGGGGATTGCCGTATACATAAATAGAACACAAGGTGCGCCCATGTATTAAAAAAAAAATCTCTTTTCTAGAAAATTTTAATTAGTTCCAAATTTTGCTGATTACAACAACGCCTAATTATTATTCTAATGTTAATATATTTTATATGTAACACATCAACACACATGCTGTTTTTGTGTTGTGTATTATGAATTCAACAGGATTGATATATGAAGTGTGATATATCAATGTCTTCATCAAATGCATACAAAAATTATCTGCTGAAAACTATTTATAAATTTAATTTAATGTTTTTTATATCATGCTTTATAATCATAATGAAATCCTTTTTTATAATCCTTTTATGGAAATGACATCTTAGTTTTGGTTTTCTATGAATGGATCTCAATAAGAACAGATCTCACGCGAATAGTTCGCAGCAAAAAAACATTGGAGTTTTAATCCATAGACATGATAATGTACTGTCAATATTAAACTACTGATTTTCAATAGACTACTGACGATAGTCTGATGTCTATTATCACATATATAGCATGCTAAAAGTTATATGGGAAGTAAACTGTTTTATTACATAAAAAAATATTACTTTTCAGTAATTAAAATATTTTAGCTATCTATCATCCGTTATGAGAACAATTACAAAATAATGTTGACATGTATGAAAAAAAAAATAAAGAAAATTTACTTCTTTTTCCATCACGCTCAATAGGAGGCTATATAAGAAGAAAACATAAACCATAATTATGTTTTTAAGTCATTTCTCTGCGCATATACACTAAAAATTCAGAATATGAACAAAATATACTTACAAGACAAATTTAAGTTAATGTAGATGAATAGTTTAAAGGAGTTTTAATCCATAGACAAAACTAGTTTTACAGGTTTAAGACAGAATAATTATAAGACAAAATTTTATAAGAAAACAAAATAAATAATTAAAAATTAGGAGTTTATTCTATAATGAGGAAGTTTCAACAAAAGGAAAAAAGAATATCGTGATATACAGCAAAACTGGGGCTGAAATCAAAATAAATAAATCATACACTGTCCAAACACAGATCAATATAGTATTTGCTTTATTATACGGCTATTTTAATTCTAACTCCTAATTGCTTTGCTAAGTTAACTTTTATAAATTTATGTAAAGGGTGTTAAAATGTTAATAATTCAAATTTAAGAGTAGAAAACAAAACGAATTTGAGCTTCCTTTAAAAGCCAATATCGTATTTTTTTTTTGGAGGTTTTTCTGAACAGTGCCAAGTTTTATAAAAAATAATATGAACAAAGAAAATTAATGGACAGACAGTTGTAGAAGGCAAACAAATCAAAATCAATATGAGGTGAGAGAAAATTATTTGACGTACCGAAACAGATTTTGCTGAATCAGCAAAGAGTGATTTGTTCAGAAAGTAAATCATTTTCTAGAAAAATAGTTTTGAAATGGTTAGATGAAAAGTTTGAAAAAATGGTTATCATGGTGGAATGGATACACTGGATCAGCAAATAAATAAAAGAAAATGATTTGCTTTTAGAAAATTAGTTAATAAAGATTTAGATCCAAGAGATTAAACAATAAATCAGTATTTGAACATGAAAGGTTCTTGTGAATTATGCGAGGGTAATATCCCGTTTGTCTGTGATATTTGAAGATCTAACCGTTTGCGTTAATTAACAAGCAACTTGGGTTTGTGTATTTATTAAAAATCAATGAATATTTGTTCTTTCGCTTACATTATTTACAATTTCTACTATAAAGTTCGCTTACTAATATATCTCATACAAAATCACAAATGATTCTTAAAAAATCTTGATATCACTCAAAAACTGGATGTTAAAACAATTTTCTTAAAAGCACTTTTTCTCCACACAGCTTTTGCTGAATAAGCATGTGCAATTTGTTCAGAAGTAAATAATTTTCTGGATCCAAAAGTTTTGAAACCGTTAAATTAAAATGAAGATTATTATGAGCGAATGGATATCTTGGATCAGCAAATTTCTATATTACATTTACTTCTATAAAGTATGCTTACTAATATATCTCATATAAAATCAAAAATGATTTTTAAAAATCACTCAAAAACTGGAAGTTAAAACAATTTTTTTTAAAAACACTTTTTATTCCTAACAGATTTTGCTGAATAAGTATGTGTGATTTGTTCAGAATTAAATCCATTTCTGGGTCAAAAAATATTTGAAACCGTTAAATAAAAAGTATGAAAAAATGATTATTATGAGCGAATGGATACCTAGGATCAGCCAATAAATAGAAGAAAATGACATGTTTTGGAAAAATTGTAGATAAAGATCTAGTTTAAAGAGTTAAAAATTTAATCAGAATTTGAATTGCTCAACACAATTATTGCTAAACATCAAATTTACGAGGAACTAACAGAAAATTTATGATCGAAAAGTGTCGTAGATAATTTACGATGAAATGGAAAATTTATGATTTTAAGTTAAAAAAGAAAACATTTCAAGGGGTGAAATATTTTGTATTATACAAGCAAACAGAAAAATGAAATGTTTCGTAATAGATGGATTATAACAGGTGGGCTGAAAGGTTCCTAGGCTGACACATAGATGGCGCTACTAGTACTAAATCCATATGATTTTTAGTTAGCCCTAACCTTCAAAAGACACGTGTATAAATTTGACAGCTATTGCACTATTAGTATGTGAGTTATACCATTTTTAGTGAAGCAACTTTTTGTTAGTTTGAAAAATGGATAAAAGGAATTTCGTGCGTTAATAAGGCATTGCTTTTTGGCGAAAAAAATACTATTGAAGCCAAGGCTTGGCTTGATAAACATTATTCGGATTTTGCCTCAGGAAAATCAACCGTAGAGAAGTGGTTTGCTAAATTTAAACGAGACGAAATGAGCACCGAGGAAGATGCACGCAGTAGGCGCCCCAAAGAGGCTATTACCATCGAAAACATCAAAAAGTCCACAAAATAATTTCTGATAACCGTAAAGTGAAGTTGATTGATATAGCTGAGACCCCTAAAGATATCAAAGGAATGTGTTGGACATATCGTGAATGAATATTTGGATATGCGAAAGCTCTGTTCAAAGTGGGTGCCGCGCGAGCTCACAATCGACCAAAAACAACAACGAACTGATGATTCTAAGCAGTGTTTGGAGCTGTTCAATCGTAATAAACCCGAATTTTCGTGTCGATATGTGACAATGGATGAAACATGGCTCCATCATTTCACACTGGAGTCCAATCGACAGTCAACCGAGTGGACAGCACGTGATGAACACTAAAAGATGCTATAACTTCCCTAAAAATGCTATAACTCCCATACTAATAGTGCAACAGCTGTCAAATTTGTACACGTGTCTTTTGAAGGTTAGGGCTAACACAAAATCATATGGGTTTAATACTAGTAGCGCCATCAACCTACGAACTTTTCAGCCCACCTGTTATATCCATACCTAGACGCTTTTCCGACTCCCTGAGCTGGAGTTTATGCCGACTCCCGACTCTTTTCGTAATTTTATGTACCATCATCTTTACTAATGGATTTAAAAGAATTTGTTAAATAAATTTCAAGACTTTTTATTTGAATTCATATAGAAATATGCTTTTCATAACAAAGTATTTTTTTAAACTTTAAAAGGTGTAGTATTGGCAGTCACTTAAAAGGCATTTTTGTACTTTAAATTTGCTTACAAATATACATACATCCTATAAATGACAATGACAAATTAAGAGGTAGACACAATCAAAAGAAAATTGTACATTTTAAAAACCAAAGGCGCTATATTTGTAATGTATTAAATCTTAATTTATCTATAAAATATCTTTTTTCATGTTTAATCCAAGATATTTTTATAAACCTCAGTGCTCAGAAAAGTCTGTTAACTGTCTGTTCCTTTAAATGTCATTCCAAATAAAAAGAAGGAACAATGTTATGGTCTAAGAATAAAAACACATAGTGGAATGTAAAAACACAACTTCTTTATTCGAAAAACAAATGCACTCTCCTCTCAAGATGGTACTCAATTTCTTGCCATGTTCGCTGTAGCGCACCCTCATCAATGGTAGAATTCCATCAATTTTATGATGATCCTCTGATTTAGATTAGTCATGTCCCTTACACGACTTCTTTAACATAACGCCATAGAAAGAAATCGAGGGGGATGGTATCTGGTGTACGAGGTATCCAGGGTTATGTTAAAAATATAGTGTAGCGAACTTGAATAACCTAAAGAAGAGGATCAATGACGGCATTTACACTAATGAAAATGGTATGCTACAGCGAACTTGAATAACCTAAAGAAGAGGATCAATGACGGCATTCACTAATGAAGATGGTATGCTACAGCGAACTTGAATAACCCTAAAGAAGAGGAACATTGACGGCATTTACACTAATGAAGATGGTATGCTACAGCGAACTTGAATAACCTAAAGAAGAGGATCAATGACGGCATTTACACTAATGAAGATGGTATGCTAAAGCAGCGAACTTGAATAACCTAAAGAAGAGGAACAATGACGGCATTTACACTAATGAAGATGATATGCTACAGCGAACTTGAATAACCTAAAAGAAGAGGATCAATGACGGCATTCACACTAATGAAGATGGTATGCTACAGCGAACTTGAATAACCTAAAGAAGAGGAACATTGACGGCATTTACACTAATGAAGATGGTATGCTACAGCGAACTTGAATAACCTAAAGAAGAGGATCAATGACGGCATTTTACACTAATGAAGATGGTATGCTACAGCGAACTTGAATAACCTAAAGAAGAGGAACAATGACGGCATTTACACTAACGAAGATGGTATGCTACAGCGAACTTGAATAACCTAAAGAAGAGGATCAATGACGGCATTCACACTAATGAAGATGGTATGCTACAGCGAACTTGAATAACCTAAAGAAGAAGATCAATGACGGCATTCACACTAATGAAGATGGTATGCTACAGTGAGCATGCCGAAAACTCAGTAAGGAAGCATATTGGAGACCATTTTGATTTGCTTCGTGCAACTAATGGTGCTCCTATAGGGATGCATTAAATTAAATTAAATTAAAATTAAATAAGACAAAAAACTTAAATACATACATGGTGATTATAATAAAAGTCCCACTTTCAAAATGCTGTAAAAAAAAGAACCACTTGTCATGATGAGTTCAAATTTGAACTGAAGATACTTGAAGAAGGAAGTATCTTCAGTTCAAATTATTATTCAATATTATTCAAGTACGGCATCAAAAAAAAAAATTCCAAAGTTTATTAATAGATGGCGCTGTATGCGGCATAAAGAAAATGAATTCGGCTGCCAGCGATATTTTGAATCGAAATGACAACGTATTTAGCATGAGTTGCACATTAAACCAATTGTAGTGTTCAATGGGCTTGATTGTTTCGGTTTTTTGACGGAAAAAATGACTTGGAAGTCATTTAACGGAAAAAAAATGACTTCAAGTCATTAATTAACATTAGTGGAAAGCCCATCCACCACGTCATGGTCATACCAAATTCGATGGGAAAAATCGGTGTATTCGCATCATCTATTAATACACGTTTTTGATACCGTACCGTTTTCCCCTTCTTCAAGTATCTTCAGTTCAAATTTGAACTCCCTGTGACGAATGGTTCTTTTTTTTTTTTTTTTTTACAGCATTTTGAAAGTGGGATTTTAATTAAAATCTCTCTGTATGTCTAGTTTTGTTATAAACGCACTTATGTGCCATTTCATCTGCATTTTGAAATTACAAAAAAAAAAAAAACTTTATGGATATTTTGTGTAATGCTCATAAATATCTTGAAAAATCACTTCATCTGATACGAATGTTGAAGAAAATTCTTAAAGGGAACTGAAGAGATCAATCGATAACATTTCTATTGAAAAGACGAAAAATAAAAGTAGTTTCAGACGGAGTGGAACAAAAGTCTTCTAATATTAGCAGATCGAATATGTTTAAAATCGTCGTATCCTCCTATGTATTTATAGAAAAACGATATTGAACAAAAAGTTTTAAATTTTAAGTTGTGATTTAAGTTTTGAAATATTTATGTTATACTATTTCATTCATCTCTATCATATGTTATCTATGATATTCAAATTTTTAAATACCTGCGATATCTTCAAATAGGATGAGATGTGTAAATAATTTCTAATGTGATTTTTGATTATAAGTAACATCAATTTTCAGAAAGAGATTAGTTATGCGAGTCATGTTTGCACTGTACATTCGCTTACATTATTTACAGCTACTTCTGGAAAGTTTGTGTACTAATATATCTTACAGAAAATAACAAATGCTTTTTTAAATTTTGATATCACCAAAAACTGGATAGTAAAAGAAGATTGTTTAAAAACACTTTTATTCTTTTAAAACTTTTAGGATGGATTATATTTTTGTTAGTGCATGTTAATATCTTTAGAAATTTGTTGTAATTGTTATAACGTTCCCTCATGAAATCATTGCGATACTACTATAGTTATAACAGGCATTGTTTTTATTTAATTCCTGTTTTACAAAATCTCATTTTATCATATCCATAAGAACTGTCACTTCCGTATGGAGTAGTTGTCAATATAAAATGACTCATTCATCTGTAGAGAAATAACATTTATGACAATTTTCCACATAAATATGATATATTATTCACTTATAAGTTATTAAAAAAATCCACATTTTGTTTTATAACGTTGATTCAGAAATGGGGAGATAAGTGCGAAAGAAAATGTATTAAAGCACTTAAGATATTTTTATGATTCTCTTTTAACTTTATATGACAGGCTCACCAAGCATTTCTGTGTCATAGTTAAGTGGATTCTTTCAGAAATTTCAGCTTTATTTTCTTAGGTCTCACCCATTACAGATCTCGATAAGTATATTTAATTTTTATATTTTGGAAGATTATTATATTTTTTATTAAATTATTATTATTATTATTATATTAATTATTATTATTATTAATTTTTTTTTATTATTAGTGGCAGATTATTATTTTGATGCATTCAGCATTTTTTTACTTCAAAGGTTAAGAGAAATGAAAAGCCTGCGAACAAATAATCTATTCAGAATATTCTGAAATGGTTAATGATTACAAAAAAAAAAATAAAAAATAAATAAATAAAATTAATAAATATTATCTTAAAAGTGGTAATTAAATCTTAAATATTACTTTTATAAAATATAATAAATATATTACCTGTTATTTAATATAATTGGATAGACGCAGTTGAGAAGGATTTTGCTGGGTTAAGAATCGGAGGACCATTATCATCCACAGGAATGCATGGAAATCTCTTCAAAGGAAAGTCTTGACTCACTACCGGCTGTCGTGCTTATTGATGATGATGACGATTTAATATAATTAAATATATGCCTTGTCATATGATTTTGGTTCAATAATTGTTAAGCTTAATCGCTTTTCTGTTTTACTTTTTGAAAACTGTCAGTCTTTTTCAGGGAATAATATATCTTATTACGTTGAAGTAAGATGCACTTTAATTACATTTAATTATAAATATCTAGTTTGTAAGAGATTATAGTGTTATAAATAACATTTTGTTTTTAAAATTATCAAATTAAAAATTTGTTTAATTTTAAAAATCTCCAAAAAAATTATCATTCAATTTATCAAAGAAGTTAGATAATAATCTACCAGACTGACTTAATTTATTCATTTCTATTGTTTATTTTGTTATATTTGAAATCAATACTAATATTTTTAAATAATTTCGGACAAAAATTTAAAATTATAATTTTTTTAAAGCAATTTTTCCTCATTATTCGAAACGAACCATCATATTTTATTATACGACTGTAACAAAAAGGAACCTGTCACAAATTGTACACACTGGATAAAACTGAATATGCAGAAAAAAATAAAAAAGAAAGCCCAGATTTCTAATGATTGCAGTTGCAGTAATTCCATATCTTTTATCAAGTAATCTGTCAAAAGGCAGAAGATGAAGTATACCCCTTGGGAGGTACTAAGTACAAGTGCCTACTTCAGTTAAGTATGCTGGATGTACTTCAATAAGAAAATAAAAAAGAACACCAAAATTAGAAGTCACTAACTGTTTACTTTAGATAAAGACTTTGGCATAAAACTATTCACGAGAAAAACAATTATTTGCTTGTCAAATTAAAGCTACTAATTTTGTGCTATAAAAATCTTATCTACTGAGATAATGTTAGACCAGGGGGTGACCAACCTGCGGTCCGGCTTGAACATTTTTTCCGTGAGATTTATCAGATTTTTACAAAATATATTTATTTTATAATGGCCAAAGTAGTGAAAACCAATGTATTAAAAAATACATTTATGCATCTATATATTCAAAAATTAACTGTCTAAATTACGAGAAAAAATTAGCTTTGATTTTAAAATAATATTCTTGCGGATATATGATATACTGCTTGTTTTATTTATGAGTTCGAGTTTACAGTTAGATTTTTAAAACACTTACGTCACAAAATAGAAATTTTCCAATTTGAGAAATCTGGCACAAAATGTTATCAGCACTTTTGGTTCAACTTACACGTGCGAACCTTTTTTTTCGAAAATGAAATTGACCCAACACAAAACATGCTGAAACATAACGGACGCTAACCTACAACACCAATTACTATGTGCAAATACCCCAAATGAGATCGATTTGCAAATGCTAAGTGAAAGAGTGGATAAACAAATATCGCACTAGTCAAATAAATATTTTTTAATGATTTCTTTTTTTAAATTTTATTTATACTTATATATTTTTATATTTCATATTTAGTGTTTATATTTCTTTACAATGTGCGTTTAGTATCATTATTATTATATTATCTACGTTTACATGTAAGAATAATAGCAAACACAATAATAATAACTCATTATGTTTACATTTTCACTCCAAAAAATGTCTATAGGGAGTCTAAATATAATATGGCGATATAGAATTTTAAATACTGCCCGTGGAGTTATGATGTATTTCCTAAGTGGCCCGCAAGATCATTCGGGTTGACCACCTCCGTACTAGACTAAAGACAGTTAAATGAGTTTTATTTTATAAAGAATTAATTTTAATGCTGAATATAAAATAATATTGAATTGCAGATATGTATATTTCCGCCAAACTGTTTGATTTATTTAACAGAATTCATTTCTTAAAATACAATTTTTAATTTTGATTTGAATTTGGGTATGATGAAAAGATTTCTCCTATGAAAATATTCTAGGAATAGTTGAAGGGGAACAATTCTAGGGAAGAAAGGTGCATTGGCATTTCCTATGCTATCATCCTTTCTATGGCTTTACATAATTAATTTCGTCCTTGAATTGATTAATTTCTAATAAATGGAATTCCGCTAAGGAATTTAGATAATAAGGGTCTCATTGTGTTGATTCAGGTTAAGGATTTCTCGTCTGATTTAGTTTAAGGTCATCTCTTTAATCTATGAGATTTCAGTTGTTAAGAGAAATCAAAACGAATTTTATAGGTTTAATAAGGTTCTATAGGACCTTTGCAGATCATTAAAATTGCACGAAGAGAAAAAAATAGGACATTCGAATCTATTTTAACAGAAAAGTGAAGGAATTGCAATTTTAAACTTAAACTGTGTATATTTGGGCAATATACAAAGATTCATATCCCATATAGATTTCAGGGCAATAATAATTAATCCCTAAAACTGGAAAAAAGGGCATGGATTCCAGATGCTAATTAGTATTGTCATAAGTTATAGTTTGTATTGTTCTAGATTATAGTTTGCAATAAGAATTTCTTGTCTTATTCAATTTAAAATAATCTCTTTAAGCGATATGATAGAGGCTGTTATGAGAAATAAAATCAAGTTTTATAGGTTCTGTAAAACCGTTGTTGGTCATTAAAATTGCACGAAGGATAAACTGTGGCATTTAAATCTCTCTTAGTATACAAAGATGAAGAAATTATTATTTTAGATCGTTTAGACTTGAAGAATAACGTCTTACTTAGTCGTCTTGTGGGAAAGATTCATATATCATACATAACCACCTGGGCAATTAAAGCTAGTCCTACAAAACCGGAATAAATGGCATGGGTTTGGAATATTAGCTTGTATTGTGGACCGTGAGTTTTCTATTTTCTGTGAATTCATGACCAGATAAATGTAAGATCTGGAGAATGAAAAAGAGGAAGAACGGAAAAGATAAAAATAAAATACTTCTAAGGAAACTGCTGTCATTCAAAGAAATATCGGACATAAATTGTAAACGAAGTGCTATCGTGCTTGTTCTATACATTGTTTAAATAAGACTATAAGGGTATAGGAATAACTTCAGACATTAATATTTCGGAGATATATAGATGATTAGTTTGAGTATGCCCATTAGAAGCAATCTACAGAAGATGACAATAATCTTCCTTATCAAAAGCTACTATTATGGATCAACAATAATTTTTGAAATGAGGATGCAAAATAAAAAAATTTCATGGACGAAAATTCATGGATTATACAAGATTAACCACATAAATATAGTTATCATAGTGTTGCATGAAAAAATGGCATTTATTTAAAAATGCCTTGCATATTCATGAATTCACGAAGGTTGTTCAACACATTATTATGGCCATACACTCCTTAATTGTACAAGTAACGATAGGAGAATTAATTACTATCTTATAAATGTTTTTTGGATAAATATAATTTATTTTTGTTTGTTTATATATAAGGTTGTATTAAAACTTTTTCACCAGCTAAAATGAAGAATAAGGTTGCACTCCAAATGTTATGGAAAGAAATTTTGCAATTTGGTTCTGAGTATCTTGTCATGATAATATGAAATTATCAATGGATAAAAGTCTCAGCAATCTGGCACCTAAAAGCTTAGCTAGTTGATTAGGAGTAAGATGGTTTCTTGATGTCATATTTATTCCTCCAGTAAGAGAGATTATATTCAATTATAAATACAGAATGTCTAGACATAATCCCTAAATCTGTAGGGTAGTTTTCGACGGATAAAAGTTTCAATCCGATCTAATCTATTTTAGCACATGTTATTGATTAACTAAGATAATCGAAAAACAACACAAACATTTATTGATTTTACCATGCATCGATTATACTATGTTAAATAAATGGCAAAATACTTAGAGATAATTAAATCTGATCAGCAATTATTCAAATATATTAGTAAATGCATAATCTTATCTGTATGAATTTACTTCTAGAATACAAAATAGCCTCATCAATAATTCAAAATAAGATATTTATGGTGTTTACAGGAAATGTATCCTATTCTGATGTTACCATTTTAACATTTCAAATATTAATTTACCATTGTCATAGTTGCATCAATTACATGCGGTTTTATTCGATCCTAAATACATTCGATTTAACTCGATCGAATAATTGATTTTATTTGATGGGTGGTACAAAAATATTTTTAAGTAAGTTAACATTTATTGAAATTTCGAATATTTTTTTCTCTCTATCAAATTCGTGATTTATAGTAAAACATGTAAAACAAAAAAAAAAAAAGTTATTATTTGTATAAAGGTAAACCACGTGTTCACGTTTTGTATGCCGTCGACAGCCCATTGACGGCCGATAAAGGGAGGAAATTGTTTTTCTGTAGGATTTTCAAGAATAACTACCCAGAATTTAGGTAACGTTTGGGAGAAAACAAGATAGCTCTAATAAGCAACCTATCTGACGATGTAAGCCACTTATACATGCTGTTCCAGTCACCATGGAGGCTCCTCGTTTTTAAAACAGTGACTGCAAAGGTTGACTCCAGTAGAAAAGCTTATGTTCGATTTGAAAAGTAATTATTATGTAAGAATTCTAAGTATTCTGCACAGTTTAATTCTCTGTGTCTTTCCCCCTTTCAATAAGAGATAGGGGACATACAAATATAAAAAAATATCTGGATATTTATGTAAAGAATTTCTATTGTAGATTATAAAAATCATTTCTCAGAACGCTTTGTAAATTGGTATGAATTAAGCTAACAAACTTTTGCTATATTAATAAAGACGTTGTAAATATCAGATTTACAAACTACTGGAAGCAGATCTACTATCATCAGAACTATAAACTACTGGAAATAGATATGCTAAATATCAGATCTACGAAATACTGAAGTAGATCTACTAACTATTTGATCCACAAATTACTGGAAGTAGATCTACTTACTAACTATCAGATCTATAAACTAATGGAAATGGATTCCCTAATTATTTGATCCACAAACTACTGGAAGTAGATCTACTAACTATCAGATCTATAAGCTACTGGGAATAGATCTACTAACTATCAGATTCATAAACTACTGTGAGTCCTTTTTCATTTATGTTTGAATCAATTTAAGAAGCAGTTTAGTTTACAATTCGTTTTTGATTTCTTCAAACGAAGAGAAGAAATAAAAACGTTAAAAAAAATACAAATAAAATTCTTATATATTTTTTTTTCTAACTTAAGTTTCAAACTATTCTAGTGAACTAACCTTGCCATTCTGCTTTGCTGCAATTCGAACAATTGAAGTTCAACCATGGTGCATCAGGCGTATAAATGGCTATTAATTGCTGTTTATCTCCTATAAAAGAATTTGAATGTTTTTTATTACACCAATGTACTTAACCATCTAAGAGAACATATTTTATTGCTACTGATGTGAGCTATTTGAAATAATTGCGTTATTAAATATGCGCAAAAATAATTAGAGATTTTTATGATTTAAAATTTTTTACTTAATCTCATAATAAAATTGATTTTTTTTTCAAAGCGATCACGCAATACGATTCCCCAACACGAAATATGTTGTAAATTTTTTTCCAATTAATTTTTGAAATAACTTTTTTTGTTTAGTTTATATTGTTGAATGTCATATTAAAAAAATCAGCTATTCGAAACATTTGAGCTTATGAAGACATTCAAGCTCTACTGTTGGCCCTCAAAATGCTATACCATATAAAAAGCATTGCAAAAGACGTGAAATTAGCACCATGCCAATAGCTTAATAGGATATGCAAAGGATTAGTATTTTAGTGCCTACACACATCATGGGAGCCTATAGCGTTATAGAAAGTGAGAAATAAAGGTTGTTTAATCTGGAATAGTTTATTTGTGCCATTCATTGTATGGGAAAATTCAATATGTTTAGTAGAAGGATATGGGTGTCAACTGAGCATTCTTCTGAGTTTGACAGAGGAAGAATTTGGGCTTCTTGAGAACCGCAATTTATCCTTCCATGCAATTGGAGATTATGTTGGACGTAATCAAGCTACAGTAATGCTGATATGCAACCGATGGCTGCAGGAATATCCGACGGGAATAATCGCATCAGTCTCGTCCCACCATCACATGTAAAGGAAAGCATATTGTATGCGTGACACGAATAGATTATGCTGAAACATCAAGAAATATAGCTGAAGAAATAGAGTTTGTTGCACAGCAATCTGTGCTAGCTCGTTTGAAGCACAGATTGCTTCCATACGTTGGAGCACAGAGGAATTTCAGCAAGGTGTCCATTTCTGCAACTACATTTGACTCTAGATCACAGGCATTTGCGTTCTACAATAGTGCGATGAACACCAGACATGGACAAACGAAATTATGGAAATTATCTTTTCAGATAATTCATAATTCTGCTTACAACATCACAATGGTCGTATCCGAGTCTGGTGAAAGGTTGCATATCCCTTGCATTATGCATCGTCATATTGGTACTTCACCTGACATTATGGTTTGGAGTGCTATTGGATTTTGCTCTTACAACTCTACAACACTTATTGTAGATATATATAACAGTCAACACTATATTTTTGAGGTATGGGAACCAGTTGTTTACCTTATTTCCAAGGGTCGCCTGCAGCTATATTCCTACAGGAAAATGAGAGAGACTGCACGGGGTATAACACTGAACAACGGTTCTTCTTCACCTATTAGATTGCATTGTTGCATTAACCTGCACTTTCTCCCTATCTGTTGCTCATCGAACATGTCTAGTCTATAACTGCCAAACGACTAGCCCAGAATACACTGCCCGTTCAGCCGCTAGCATGGAAGAGCATGCAATGGCATACTCAAATGCACATCAGAAGCCTTTTTCATTCAAAGCCTAATTGTGTAGCGGAAATTATTGCCAATCATTGTGGCTAAATTGAATACTGATTTTTTCGAGTTTCTTAACTACAAACGATAATAATTTCAATAGTTCTTCCTTTGTAGCTTGTTATTTGTATAATAAATTTTTTTGATTTCTATTGTCCTTGGTGTTGCATTTTGGATGGCCAACAATATAGTTTGCAAAGCAGTGGAAATTGCCTCATATGTTGACCCTATATTTATACAAGAAATCATTAATGGATTTGAAAGGATTTTGGATTTACATATTAGTTAAAAATGCATTTCAAATCCATTGATGATGAGACCTCTGTATTATAGTCAAGAAGATTGCAAGTATCTGCAGCAGTCAAAAACGATGATTATCTTATCATTTGCTCTAAAAGAATTGATAAGATAATTGGTTTTCTTTATTTTTAAACTCTCATATTTAAATAATTTATTTTGGATCATTCATAGATGCTTATTCCAAAGCTTGTAGTTAATATTTTGGAACTATTGTTATTTGATTTAATATTTTGAAGCTATTGCTATTTAGTTTGAATTATCAAGAAAAATAGAAAATTTTCATGATTTTCATCATTTCTGAAATAATTATGCGAGAGCTACAACGAAAGAATACCGAAAACCAAATTCATTACAATAAAATTGGAAAAAATGTGCCTTAAGATATATAATTAGAAATATTAAAAAAGTGTGTTCCAAAATTTAATTATAATATAGCAATGTACCAACAAAATAACTTTAATATGATATTCCAAAATTAATAATTTTACAAGGAGAAGCCACGAATTGTCCGTTATCGATTTATTAAAAATTTATACCTACATGAGAATCCTACTAGGATGCTAAATGACCAAAATAATAGAACCTACCTCTTAATAACTTTCGAGAAAATCGAGTTTAAAAATTTTAAACACTTTTATATAATTAAAATACCACTTTGCCATGTGGATTCATAGCAGTGGGGCTAAAGACATGAGATTGAAACTCATAGGGCATGAGTTTTACCTCCAGAGTCCTATTTTTTCCAGTGAAAATTTTTTTAGATTACATTCATTAAAATAAGAAAGCAAAGCAAGATATTGTTTTCTATTAGAAACACATATATAATGATATGTACCTATAGTGAAAAAAGGCGTAATTTTCTTCAAAAATATTATTTACGTCAAATGTTAATTTTTAATGCATATGTGAAAATTGTGTACCTGATGCAGTAACTGAATTTGAGAAATACACGTTATGTTCAATATTTCATTTACTGAATTTATGATCGTGATACTATTTAATTACCTGATTATGAAATGAACTGCTCGATGAAGTGAGCCATAAGTTCCCTGTTCATAAGAAGAAAAACAATTGCAATGCAATAACCAGGTTTATATTTAAAGCTAAGGGGTTCAATGTAGACCTATCTCCTAGTGGTGCACCCTGGGAAACGTTCTATACGGCTAAGGGGTCTACAGTTTTTCGATATGAATGTTCGGTTGGCCTGGTGATGGCCTCGATGCTGGTGACTTAACTGAATCGAAAAGAAATTATCTAATAAACTTCTACATCGCATTGGGATTTTCAACCAGCCATATTGCCCTCTTTGTGATTTGGCAGAACTAATGAACCAACCTCATCTCCATCGTTGCTTGGCACTTCTTGGCGAATTCGAGACGGCGAGATACTGGCAAGCTAGAGAACTCTTAGGGCAATGACTTCGGTCAACTTTGTTGAACTCTTTTGTGTACACCTTCTTTTTTTATTCTTTATGTTTCCCCTTTTTGTATTGCCTTGCCATTGGAAATAAAAAATTAAAGTTTAAACAATAGAATAAATATTCTTTAGTTATCTCGAACACTTTGCAAATACCGAGTTTTTTTTACTGACATATATTTTTGTATATCGACATGGAAATAGACTTTGTGTACGTTTATGAAAATTGTGAAGAATTGTCAATGAAGATACAGGCTCATCAACTTTCTAATTTGACTTTTTATGTACTTTAACTCACTTTTTCTGTACCTTTTCTTGTAACTTTTGTTTACTAATTCTGAAACTCCTCGTAAGTAAATCATTGCAACCAAATTTCTAATCGAGTTTTCTATTCAGACAGAATATTTTGTACCTATTAGAAAATAGTGTTTAATGGAACGTGATCGTTTCATTTTTGAGTCATGAATATTTCTCCAGGAGCACTTTCTATATAAATAAACAAGTTAAGCAACACTAAAAGTTCATATTGAAAGGTGTTTTTATAAGATAAAATTAAAAAAAGATGTATAAAGGAAAGAAGGAAATATATAAAAGTTTGTTCATAATTTTTCTGTATTATTGAAAATGAGTATAATTTGGAAAAAATGGGTGGGAAAATAATAATAATAATAATAATAAAATTAGAACTCACTCCTTATGGATTGCTAACTAGTGTCTTTAACCAACAAACCACTTATAATTACAGCAGTTATTAGCATAAAACCGTTCAAAATGTTAAAACACGATTTCCTCGAAAGTTATTGAGAGATTTCCTACTACTTTGCAAAATTTAATATGCTAATCATGGCCTACAGTAGTATAAATTTCAATCCGATAGGTGAAGAGCAGTTCGTGACATTTCCTTGTCAGAAGGATATATGGTACAATCTTACCTTGTCTTTGATGAAATGCCGTAATTCCAATTCGGTCGGATTTATGGAATGATATAGGTCCCTAAAGAAATTCAAGAAAATATATAACCTTTAAGGAAACATTGCATGCATAAAGCAGACATCAGAGTATATTAGTATCTGTATATATATTATATTAATATTTACTGAGTTAAATAATTTTTAAATATAAAGCTTTTCTTGAAGTTTATTTATAATTACGATTGGATTGTTGCATACAATACACATGATATAATAACTTTTTTTCAATTTTGATACTTTAACTATGATAAAGCTTTGGTTTGCCGCTCAACGATTATCTTCTGCGCACGAATGCTTAATAGACTGGGGCCTACAGATTAAAGTGGATTCCGAATCACTACAAACATCCATGGCACCGCCGGGACTCAAACCCGAAACCTTTGGTACCGAGCGCCAGAGCACTAACCACTCGGCCATTCAAGCCCTGATAAAGCTTTTTTTAAATAATGTGTCTTATTTACGGAACTGCATTTCAAGTATGGTATTGAGATATAAAAATATCTGAAGGCTTATAATTAAAGCTGCTGTTTTTTCCTCCTCCAATCCTAAAACTAGTGAATTCTACTGCTGGATTATTCTTATGATTATTCAATATAAAATATGGCCATAATTCTTATGATTATTCAATATAAAATATAATATATCTTATGATATATTATATTTTGCCTAAGAATTTATCCACCACCTGGGTGTGAGGAAGTCACGTGAAAATTTGTGAAACACATGAAAATGTTTTCTTTCTGTTGCTTCTCTGTGATTCTAAATTGTCTTCACTTTTTTTCTTAGTCTGTCTGTCTTTTCATGCTACAGGTATCGTTCTAATGCTATTTATGGTTTTTCCTATGGAGATCACATACCAATAAAAAAAAAAGGCGTTGCCATTTGAAATTTCCAAATTTTTGTCACTGTGAGACAGTTGAACTTTTTGTTTTTCATATTTTTGAGCGCATACTTCAAAATATCTTAAACTAAAAATTTCTTTCAGTTTCTATGAAAGGTATGATAGCTAGGACTCGTACACCGGGAAAGTTTTTCTTGTAATTACCCTGTATATTATATATAAGTTTCAGTAAAGTTAATTTATTACTGTATCCAAATTAAAAACTAAACACTAATACATACCACAGTCAAATCTTTGCTCTTATAAAAGAGTAGGATTGAAAGTTTTGATTATTAAAAAATATAAGAAATAGACGTAATTTATTGTAAATGAAAACGTTTTATTTTGTATAGAAATTTATCTAAATTTGTTTGATTAATGTATGTCACAATTTTAAGACTGTAAATATATCAAATAGATTCAATTTCTGAATATATCTACAATAACGAAAATTTATAATTCATTATTAAGAGAATGTGTACTCACCGAAATACCTACAAAGTTGAGGGTTCGATATTGTTTTTTGCTATACGATCAGCTATTAAACTGTTAGTATAAGTAAAGTCGTTCAAAGTTAGAGATGAGTTTGTTGCTTTCCAATATTCTCGGATTCTTTCAGGGCCAAGGCCATTGCCCAGACTGCATCATAAGTTTGAGCTATATATCCGCTCGATTTAGAATCGGAATGGAATTCAATTTCTTGGAGGATTTCTGGCAGGGTCTAGAAATGAAAGTTTTTATTTTCAGATAAATTAATTCAGTTTATAAGATTCGAGTTAATGAATTGTGAAGGATATATACAAATAAAATTTTGTAAGGAATCAATCAATTGCAACAATAACATATGTAAACTAGCAAATAACGAGAAAATCTGTAAACGAACCTTTAACAATATTTTTGCTTCAAAACCCGATAGTAAATCCTCTAAAATTTAATTTTGCTCTTCATAATTTTTTTTTATAATTTGAGTTTATTGATATTAGAATTACTTAAAATAACGTAAGATTATTCAGAAACATATTTTAGATTTTAAAAATATAATAATTTAAAAAACAAAAAATGATGTATCATAAATTGATATGAATGAAGAATACCATAGTTTATTTTGCAAATGTTTGATTTATCTTCACTATCTGTCACATACGAAATGCATTTCAAACAAAAAGGTTCTGTTGATTATAAAAAAAAGAAAAGAAACAAAATTTCATTAATGGTTCCTTATCCGTACATCCCTCCTTAAAGTGGTCATTATTCACTTGTATGCACTTCTTATGCCGTAAGACAATCTTTCAAAGACCCTCTAATAGAATTTCCAAGTGCTGATTATTTTTAGCTGTCGGGATAACATTTTGATGCTACTGACTTTTTCAGATGAATAAAAAGACGGAAATCACTGGGTGCAATGTCCGGGTTGTAAATGGGTGATCAAAAAAGTTTTAATCTGAAATGTTAATTCTTCAAGGTCATTGTAACTCCCCGTCATATGGAGATAGAAGTTACTGAACTGGGAAGTTTTTAGATGAGTTGCCTTCACGGAAATTATCAGATAGAGTGTGTTTTGGAAAAGGTCTCGAATCAGTTTCCTCGAGTGAAAAGAGATGCCTTTACAAAAAGTTTGGGTGATGGTTGCTCCTTTTTTTGGCAAGCCAATCCGCCTTTCATTACCCAGGATCCCACAATAGTCTGGGATCCACTGCAGAACGATATCCTTGCCCTTTGAGGCAAGTATTCAAGACAAGAGACGCATTTTCGATGGAAGTAGATTTATGAGAAAGTAGGTGCGAGGGTGGAATTGATTACCAAAAGTGCTGCCTTAAAAATCAGATAGGATGACAGCTCTAGAAAATTGTTCTTTTTGGCACTGCAATTGAGTTCGAGGGCAATACGTAAAGCTTCGACTTCACCATCGTAAGCAAATGCAAACGGACGACAGGGTTTCAAAAAGAAATAATTTAATAATATGTTTCCAATTTTCACATTACCGTTTCTGAAACAGGAGTTTGCTCGTCTACAACATCATAAAGGCTTCCAATTGAGATAACTCCCTGTGTCGCCTCTTTCAATTGATCGTCGTCACATACTGGATCACGATACGTTGTGCCATTGAGATTCGGCGGGAGTCACCAATGAGGATCCACGCGTGGTCCCCTCCATACATTCCCATTCGATGAGCCTACAGAAAATGACGACAGGTAAAAGTTCAAATTAAAATACTCACTCATTTAAATCATTAATTAAGTCATAATTTATTTATTTAAAGTATTTATTAATAAACATTCATTAAAGTAATGCTTCATAAATAAATATTAATTTATATTGTTTAACTGATTTAATCTAAATAAACTAATTTATATTAATAAATAAATAATTAACTTTAGACTTAAAAAACCAGGTTGTTTTAAGAAAATTACATCGATTAAAGATAATCTGACCCCATAGACCCTAAATAAATTAATAAAAATAAATCAAAAGCAGTGTTCACAGTTTTTTAGCAAGACATGAAATTTAGAAAAAAATTTCTGTTTAATATTGTTTAGTTAGTGAAGGATAGAAATAAGGGATGAAGCATGGATCAGTTGAAACGTTTTTATGAAAAGGAAATTGATTCCATAAGAAAAGGGGCAAACATCTCAAAATCTTCATTCAAATAATAAAAGTATTCTTTAAATCTTTAATAGCAAAAAAGAAAGTTGATCAGAGTAGAAAAGCATAATTGAATCTACAGAACATACAAGAAAAATGAATCTTATGAAGGAATGGATCTTAATGGAGGAAGTAGGGATCTGTTGGAACGATTTTATGAAAAAAGATAATTTATTACATAAAAAAAGCGGAAAAATCTCAAAATTTTCATTCAAATAATAAAAAGTATTACTTAAACCTTCAATAGCATAATAAAGTGGACGAATGTAGAAAAGCATAATGAAATCAACAGAACTTACAAGAAAAAGTTTACCACTCCTGCAAATCCTCAGCAATTCAATTAGCATAATTTCAAGAAACTTTACTCCATTTATATAAATAAAGGATGAAAAAATTAAAATCATACAATTAATAAAATTTATTAATAAAGTATCCAACTACATCTTTTAAAAAGAAACTTTTGATGTGTAATAATTGTTTCAAATTATGGATATCTAATAATGTGATGTTTCATTCTAAAAATAAACAAGAGGAAAATAAATTGAGTAACGGAATAAAATATATTCTCATGACTTAATAGGAACAAGATAATAGATATATATTCAGTGAAAGTCAATTAGTTAAGATATTTAATGATAAAGAGCAAATATCAACACTGAACATTTTAATTTCAATGTTTATAATGTATTCAAATTAAATTAAAAAAATTAAAAAAATCGAACTGCCTATAAAAATCACATTGAAGTATCTAAATAATAGGATTTTTAAATTATGGAATATGAATCTAATTTTTCAAAAATCGCATGTTTCTTTTTAAATTTTAGGATCTATGAAAAACTATTTTTAAAATAAATTCTAGATAATTATAGAAACTAAAATAAAATTGTATGATGCATAATTTTCTGAATATTTTGAGTATATTTGATAAAAATAAAAGGAAGATCATTGAAATCAATACAAAAGAAAAATTACTAGTGAAGTTGAAAGTTGAAATAATTTTGTCATAATTAACTTTATAGCTAATGAACTGCAACTTTTTATTAAATGTTTTAACATTTTCTTCTACAAATTTGAAGAAAGATAACCAAATTTTTACAAAATTTCATAAATCCAAACAATGAAAAAAAAAAATAAAGAGGAAAAATATTTACAAAGATTTCATTCAACATCATTATGTACTCTTATATTACGATCAAAAACTGAACATTGCCAACTGACATTTAAATTTGGTGAAGTCTAAGAATTCCATTAAATAACGAACCGGACTTCGACAACGTAAGCAATACAT